>ML387363.1:0-47482 GCA_005239525.1 Nicotiana knightiana | reverse complement strand
CTTAACTTACTTAACAAACTAACTACCCTCTTAACTAACTAACTACATGCTTATATCATAATATGCCCCCTCAAGCTGGAGGGTGAAAAACATTGAACACTCCAAGCTTGCCAAGTAACTAATCATGTTGAGCAGTCCCTAAAGCTTTAGTTAACAGATCTACCTGTTGCTCCTTAGTGCTGACATGTGTTGTCCTGACCATCCCTTCCTTGATTTTGTCTCTAATGAAATGAAATTCGATCTCTATATGCTTCGTTCTTTTATGAAGCACAGGATTAGCTACTAGTTAGATGGAATGACTTACTATCACTGAGCACTGTGACTGGTCGTTCTATTTCCACACCCAGCTCCTTGAACAAACTAAGTATCCAAGTCAATTCTGCAATACTTGCGGCCATACTTATGTATTCTGCTTCAGCTGAGCTCCTTGAAACAGTTTGTTGCTTATTCGATTTTCAAGAGATCAATGAGTTTCCAAATTTGATAGCATAACCAGTAATTTTTGACCTTCTAGTATTGAGGCAAGCAGCCCAATCTGAGTCACTCCAGCATGTGAGCTCCTTAGCATATTTGGATTGAAGTAATACACCCTAGTCTGGTGCACTCTTCAAGTATCTTAGCACTCTCAATGCAACATCCCAATAGGACCTTTTTGTGGCCTCCATAAATTGGCTCAAGGCTAGTACATCATAGTTAATGTCAGGCCTTGTTATAGTAACATATAGAAGTTTTCCCACTAGCCTTTGATAAGTGATAAAATCTTGTAAGGCCATGTCTCATGTGATTCCATTTGCTTTGTCTTACTCTATTGAAGTCAGTTTAGAATTGACTTTCAATGGTTGTGCATAAAGTTTAGCTCCACTTAAGCCCATGTCTGAATCATTATAGAACATGTTTCCTTTGATTCAGTAGTACTCCACTCTTAGATATCAGGACTTCAATTCCCAGAAAGTACTTCAACTCTCTCATATCCTTCATCTTAAAGTTTTTATGAAGTATGTCCTTGGCCTTCTTAATCAGATTTGCACAACTTCCTGTGATGAAGAGATCATATACATACACAAGAATGACCACTATGACTTCTTGACTCCTCAATGTGAAAAACCAATAATCATGATGGTTTTTTACAAAAACCAGCTCCAAATAAAGACTCTGTTAGCTTAATATTACATTGCATTGAATCTTGCTTGAGTCCATATAGTGACTTCATTAATTTGCACACCTTCTTTTCTCCCTGCCTTCTGAAGTCTTCAGGTAACTCCATTTACACTTCTTCATATAGATCTCCTTGCAGGAAAGCATTATAAACATCCATCTGGTATAATCCCCAGCCTCTTGAAGCAGCTAATGCAATGACAGTCCTCACAGTGACCATTTTTGCCACTGCCGTGAAGGTGTAACGGTAGTCCAAGCCTTCCCTTTGACTATATCCTTTTGTAACTAGTCTTGCCTTGAATCTTTATATGTCTCCATCTTCCTTGAACTTGATTGTATACACCCACTTTTATCCAAAAACATTTTTCCCTACTGGCAAGTCTACCACCTTCCATGTGTTGTTGTCTTCTAATGCCTTCACCCCTTGTTTCATTGCTTCTATCCACCTACTATCCATCACAGCCTCGTTGAATGTTTGTGGTTCAGTCAACTGAGAGAATTTTGCTAGGTAACATTGATAACCTGAACTGGTCTGATCGTAGGCCAAGTAATTTGAAATAGGATAGTTGCAATTTGTGTTCCTTTTGGTTGTCACATAATCTTTCATCCATATTCGTTCCTTGACTTGCATTGTAGACTTTCTGTCTGGTCTTGAGCTTATTGCATTTTCTTGTTGTTCATTTGTATTTCCTTCCTGATCCTTAATTGTGGTTGATCCCCACCGTGCATTCTCAGGGATTTCTGCAACATCCATCTCATGCAGATTCAATGAGTATGAGTTGAGTTCTCCTACACTGTTATCTGCCTATTGTTTTGCTCATTGTCCTGCAGGGCTACTGCTTCATCCATGGAATTTAAGTTTCTTGTTTCCTACAAAACATTAGTATGTAAAGGAGAAAATAACAATGGATTCATTTCTTCTCCACACTCCTGAGTGACCGAGTTGTTTTTTTTTTCTAAGAAAATGTAAACTCAGATTCTCTAAAACAACATCCCTACTTGTGAAGAATTTCCTTGTGAGTAAGTCAAATAAAATGTAGCCTTTCTGAGTTTCAGATTAGCCCATAAGCACAGATGCTCTGGCCCTTTCTGCAAACTTGTCTGCCTTAACTACATTTGTAGCATAACATAGGCATCCTATAACTCTAAGATGTGCAAGTCTAGGTTTCTTGCAATACAAGACCTCATATGGAGTCTTTCCCCCTAAGACAATGGATGGTAGTCTATTGATCAAATAGACAACTGCTTTGACACACATTCCCCAGTATTTAATTGGAATTTAGCTCTGAAACCTTAAGGCTCTTGCAGTATCAAGTATGTGCCTATGCCTCCTTTCCACTATCTCATTCTGTTGTGGAGTATAAGGACATCTACTTTGATGAATAATACCCAAAGTATTCAACAATTCTGCACGTTGCTTGTTGAAGAACTATGTCTTATTACCTGACCTTATCACCTTAACTACAATGCCAAATTGACTCCTAACCATGGTCAAGAACTGTTTTATTGCTACTATGGCTTCAGACTTCAACTGCAGAAAAAGTATCCATGTATATCTAGAATGATCATCCACAACTGTCAAAAAATATTATTTTCTATCAAAAGTAGTAATTTTATAAGGTCCCCATAAATCCATATGCACAAGATGAAATAATGTATCTGCTCTAGAATCACTTAATGGAAATTTCAGTCTAGTTTGTTTTTCCAAAGGACATACAAGGAAACTATCTTGCAGCACATTTCTAACTTTATTATGTAGACCTATTATATGCTTCATCACTGATAAGGAAGGGTGTCCTAGTCTCTTGTGCCACAACCCACAAGAACCTTCAGTCATCCTGTTACAGCATTGGAAGTCCTTATTCTATTAGCTAGTCTTCCACATTGATCACCCTTGAGAAGATATATACCTCCTCTTTCTCTACCAATCCCCTTTACCTTGCCATTCCAAAGGTCCTGAAACACACAAAAATCAGGAAATAAGTTGGCATTACAATTCAGCTCCCTAGTTAGGTTTGACACTGATAGTAGGTTAAACTTGAAGTTTGGAACATAAAGTACATCTCTGATTGTCCTCCTATCTAACAAAGTTGTACTACCAGTATGAGTAATGTCAGCCTTTTCTCCAGTAGGAAGATGTACTCTATCCTTGTATGTCTTCCTTATGCATTTAGTATCTGTTAACAATTCTATATCAGAGGTAATATGATGGGTGGCACCTGAGTCTATAATTCACTCCTTGTTATTTTGATTTTGTGTATAACTTGTCATTAGGCAGCTGATTATACTTGTACATGTACATGTACTTTCCATGTTGGCATGTGCTCTTCAGGTTCCTTGTTCAGCAGGTTCAATATCTAGTTATCTGTGAAGTAATGGTATCCCCTGGCTTCATTTGCTTCAGCAGCTCTAAATGCATTATCTTTATTGCCTTGCACACATGATGAAGACACATCTGCATTATTGATCATTTCCATGGGCTCTCTTCTCCAACCACCTTGCTTACCAAGTGCTTTCGATTTTCCAGCATTAGGATTCTGCAGCCAAACTCCTGTATTAACATTAGAACTTTGTTGCCAACCTCCTGCATTCTTCACACCTTCACCATACCTTCTCTTTAAAACAAAATTAGCAGGGTAACCTATAATTTTGTAACAATTCTCTTTAGTGTACCCCTTCAAGTGACTATATTCACATTGAAGGAGTTGCTTTCTTCCTCTTCTTCTTCCTGCTTGCATAGCTAGGGGTTCCACTTTATCAGCTATCAGGTTTGCACCAATTGTCTGTTGACTTTCATCTTGAATAATCATTGCATAGGTCTGGTTGATAGAAGAAGCAGTAGTTTTCATGATAATTTGCCTCCTTGCTTGATCATATGAATCATTTAGTCCAGATAAAAACAGCATAACTCTCTGTTGATGCAACTGCTCTGCATGATCCCTCGATTTTTCACAACAATTTGGGAACGGAACCAAAACATCATACTCATGCCAAAGTTCCTTCAATCTCAAAAAATACACAGACACATAACTAGTTCCTTGTGAAAAAATTGTAATCTCACGATGCAATTGAAAAATTCTTACACGATTCACTTTGATGAACCTTTCGCGCAAATCCTCCCACACTAGGTGTGCATCTGATGCATACAAAACTCCACCTAACAGTCCAGGTTCTACATTGTTCATAATCCATGATAGAACAATGGATTTACATGTTTCCTACTGTTCCAGTAATTCTCCTTCATACACATTCCTTTTGCATGTTCCAGTAACAAAACCTAGTTTTTTCTTCCCCAAAAGAGCGATCCGCATCGACCTACTCCATAACCCATAGTTCTCTGAGCCTATAAGCTTAACAGGAACTACAACTGAGCTAGGTGTGTCGAAAGGACCAACATATAGAGGATGATTGTGATGTATAGACACAGTTTTCGCCATGGATGAATCTATGTCCGACATCGATGATTTTTGTCAAATTGCAACCGAACTTCGAGTAATTGAAAAAATAGAAATTGAGAACGGAAATGAGTTCAAAAATTGAAATCGAAATTCAACGCGGCGCGATCTAGGCATACCGCTCTGATACCATGTCAAAATCTGAGAATTACTTGAGGCGGTTAATGGAGAAAGCTGAAAATCATGCTCTTGTAGTGAGAGAATGAGCAAGCTGCTCTACACTGCTATCTACAATCCATATATACTACAAGAACAAAAAAACAAGGCTAAAAAGACTAAAATGCCCTTAACTTACTTAACAAACTAACTACCCTCTTAACTAACTAACTACATGCTTATATCATAATAATTTGTAAGGTACAATTGTCTAGTATATAATCCAATGACATATGCGATATTAATATTTTTCACAAAGTGGGAGGGAACGAGGCATATTATTATATAGAGTTCATAGAGTTAACTACTATATAATCGCATAATTAAAGTGCTAACAATTATCAAATCGCATAACCAAAGGTGCAAATCTTGGTATTTTAACCAACCGGCCAGCCAATAACGAAATATGTTCTAACTAAGAATAACTATTTTAACCATTGGAAAACAAAACTTTTAAAGTCTAAGAGAGATAGAGTTACTAGTCATCCAAATTGTCAGTAAATATTTCTGCATTTTTCGAGATTTCCACTATTAAAGAATCTTATCTTGCGTTATTACCTAGCATTCTTGAATTCAAAAAAGTTGACTTCCTTCTCCACTCTTTTCCCTTTTTTCTGCTAAACTATTCGATATTCAAATTACAAAATCTTGATAAGGTAAATTCACTAAGAGGACAAAGCGCTCTCTACCAGAAGGTTGCGTACTTTTTAGTGTTAGGTCTTTCAATATATCCCTTTTTTCTTTTTTTTAGTTGTTAATGATTCTTCAATATTTTTTGTCCTTTTTCGTGGTTGCTAAGACTTCAATTTTTTACTTGTTAGTAGGAGGCTGGCGGGATGGTGGTGGAGTGGTTCAACTTGACTTGGCTACCTAGCTAGTGGAGATTGTAAAAAAAATATAAAACAATTCACATCTACATTGTATGTTGGGCATTGTTATGGGTACAAATATGCATATGTGTGTGGTCTATGGAAGGCATATATCATTGGATGTCGTTGCATTTGTGCCTTCTAGAAATCAGCTAGTTGTTATAAAACTAGGATTGCAACTAACATGACTATTTAAAATATATGTTTGCTCTTATCTATTTGGTGAAATACCGAGTTCAAGTAAGGTTTTTTTCCCTTCTTTTTGTTATTAGGACTAAATCGTGGCCATTGTTCCATGTCTTAACATTGTTTCTCTCGTTTGAGTTGATTTAATTGAATGGAGCCGAATGTCACGTCCTTAGTCGTTAATTAAGTACATGTGAGACAATTGACAACTCGCTCACGATCTTGCATAACTTGCTCACGTTCTTGTTGTACCAAGTCAGCCTTACTACATTCAAGATCGCTAAGATAGTGGTAGAAAGAACACAAGAGAATTATTAAATGAAGCTTTGTATTAGAGAAAACTTGAATTATTTGCTTGGTGAAATACAAATGAATGGCCCCCCTTTATATACTAGTCTCCTAGGGGATAGTGTGTAAATATTAATTTTTACACAAATATTTACAAGATAAGGGCTTTCTCTAGAATACTCTACAAGCCTAGAAGATTCTAAGGACTTTCCTAGCAAATCCATAGGAATCTAGGGTCTTCCAAAGGAAATGTCCATACTTCTCTAGAATCTTCTCACAAGTGCTAGCTTTCCTTCTATGTAAGCTTCCACATGGCATTAATATATGCCAAATGGCGCCTATATGGCTTGATGACATAGAGGGTCATCACACTGTCCCCCACTTAATGTTGCGACGATCGTGGCGCAATGTTTCTGCATAAACTCTCGGATCTTATCATTGAATTGCCATAAGTCTTTATATCGTTCCCACGCGGCCTCCTCTGAAGATTTCCACTTCCAATGGACGAGGAACATTGCGGTGTCTTTCTGCCCTTGTGTTCGCCTGGCCTGGTAATCAATAATAGCCTCAATCTCCCGGTCATGTGAGGCGGTGATAGTAATAGGCGCTCGACTTGATTGGCTCCTACTCAGATCATCCTTGTCTTCATGACATGGCTTAAGCACGCTTGCATGGAAGACATGATAGATCTTAATATACGATGGCATATCAATATTGTATGAGATATTGCCTACCTTGGAGACGATCTTAAATGGCCCCTCATACTTGTGAATTAGATTCTGATGCATGCCACGTAGTGCCTTGAACTGTCTTGGATTAAACTTCACCATGACCATGTCCCCAAATCTATAGTTTGTTGGATGTAGCTTATAGTTCGCAAACTTTTTCACCTTCTTAGCTGTCTTATCCAAGTAGGACTTAGCAGTGTCAAGCTATTCCTCCTATCCTTTGGCCATATGATAAGCCCCCAAACTCTTTCCATCGAACGCGGCTAGTAATGAATGTGAGTTTGTGGTGTTGGCCTATGGCTAGCTCAATGGTGTCTGCCCCGTGGACTCACTCTGTTGCAAGTTATAAGGTAATTAGGCGATGTCTAGGAGCCTTTCCCAATCTTTTTGATGTGTGCTTACATAATGCCTCAAGTAGCATTCTAGTAAGGCATTGGCCCATTCCGTTTGTCCATCCGTCTGTGGGTGGAAACTAGTGAAAAAGTGCAGTTTCGTGTCAAGTATGTCGAATAAATCTCTCTCCAAAAGTTTCCAATAAAAACGGGGGTCTCGATCATTAATAATATGCCTTTATAAGACCCAATACTTCACCGCGTTCTTAATAGTTTGGCGTCTTCCTTGGCAGTGCAACCTGGTGAGGCGGGCATGAAGGTGGAATATTTAGAAAATCCATGACCACCATAATAGTACCATAACCATCGGACTTTGATAGAAAAGTAATAAGGTCCATAGTCAAGCTCTCCCATGGACGCTCTGCGACTTGTAGCAGTTCCAAAAGTCCTCCAGGTTGTTGTTGCTCAACTTTGTCATGATGAAAGACAAGACAAGTCTGTACATAACATTCTATGTCACCTCGCATGCATGGCCAATAGTAGACTGACTCAACCAAGGCCCTAGTGCGACGTTGTCCTGGATGACCAGCCCACATTGTGTCATGACTCTCCCTTATGATTTGTCGTCTAATGTCTCCAAACTTAGGCACGTAGACCCCCCGACCTGTGGTAAGCAGTAGGCCGTCTTCGACCCAAAAATGTCTCGTATTTCCTTGGTTGGATAACTCAATAAGTTGTTTGGCTATTGGATCATGTTGCATGCCTTCTTTTATAGCCTCACGAATGTCCCATCTTTTTGAAGTGATTGCAGAAAGCTCGATTTCCGGCTTAAAGCATCGGCTACAACGTTTCCTTTGCCCGGCTTACTCTAGCACATAATCAAATTCGGCCAATAAATCATGCCACCTAACCTGTTTTGGTTAGAGCTTATTCTGCGTCTTAAAGTAGCTAATAGCTACATTATCGGTCTTGACCACGAACCTCGACCCGAGAAAATAATGTCACCATATAGGAAGGCAATGCACAATGGCAGTCATCTCCTTCAGCCTGCACTGTGTAATACTGCTTCGTCTCATTTAACTTGCGGCTCTCAAATGCTATGGGATGCTTATCCTGCATCAAGACACCCCCAATGGCAAAGTCTGAGGCATGCGTGCACCTTAAATGTCTTGTCAAATTTAGGTAACGCATTTACTGGCTCCTCTATTACATCTGCCTTAAGGCCTTCAAATGCCTTTTGACAATTCTCCATCCAAACCCATGGCTTATTCTTCTTTAGCAACTCAGTCAATAGTGTAGCCTTTGCTGAGTGGCCAGTGATGAACCGACGATAGTAGTTAACAAGGCTAAGGTAGAATCTCAACTCAGTTACCTTTATATGTGCCTTCCACTCCTGGATAGCACGTACCTTAGCCTCGTCCATGCGTAGCTCACCATTGCTAATAACATGGCGTAAGAAGTGTACCTTTGATTGTTCAAACTCATATTTATCCATCTTGATGTATAGATCGTTCTCCCGCAAGACTTGGAAAACCTTCCTTAAGTGCTCCATATGCTCCTCCAAGGTGTTGTTGTAGATGACTATGTCGTCTAGGTATACTACCACGAATTGATCAAGGTAGGGATGAAAAAAATTGTTCATAAGGGTGCAAAATGTGGCCAGTGCATTGGTTAAGCCGAAGGGGATCACCAACCACTCAAAGGCTCCATATCTTGTCCATACAAGTCAGCAATGAGCGGGATCGGGTATTTATTCTTCAGTATGACCTTATTAAGTGCTCGGTAGTCTATGCACAAGCGCAGCGATCCATTTTTTTTCTTCTGAAACAATACTAGTGCTCCGAAAGGTGCCTTTGATGGGCGAATGTGTCCAGCATCTAGCAGCTCTTTCAATTTTTTCCTGAGCTCCTCTAGCTCGGGCGGTGCCATACGATATGGGGAAAATGCTGGTGGCTTAGCCCCTGGCTCCAACTCAATCTTGTGATCCACCTCTCGCCTAGGCGGCAAGTGCTTAGGCAACTCCTTGGGCATGACATCTTTGTTTTCCTCATGCAACTTCTCTATGCAAGGCGGCAGTATCTCTTGAAAACTCTTGTCTTCCTCCAGACTTTCTATGGTTTCCACGAACGTCAGCTCCCCCTTCTTGATCCCCTTGACAATGCAATCTCCTTCTTGCTCCATAACCAAGAGACATTGGAGGTAGGGGTCGATAAAAGTATGACAATGTCTAAAGAACTCTTGCACCCAATATGAGGTCAAAGATACCCATAGCGGTTATGGTAAAGTTTTTCATACCTTTCCAAGCTCCCAATTTGACACCAACTCCATTAGCTACCCCACTAGCATTTTTTACCTCGGCATTCACGATCTTGATGTGAGAATTGGTTAGAGCAAGCTTCAATTCTAGTCTCTTTGCGGCAGCCTCAGTCACGAAATTATGGGTTGCTCCAGTATCCACCATTGCACGAACAAGCTTTTTGTTGATGGTGAGATCTACGAATTGGTTTCCATTCTCGGTATGTTGGATAGATTGCTTCGTGACAACACCGAATAATCTGATCATACCCAACTGTGCGGTTCTTTAACTCTCTCTTTGTAGTTTCTCCTTCCATTCGTGGACCATGGCGCTGAGGCTCTTTAGGTCTATACAATTTTTGAAGCTGTGTGGCCCTCCACATATGTAACATCCCTTCTTCTCGGCCTAAACTTTCTTCTCGGCATAGCCCTGACGGCCACTCGACTATTTGGAATCTTGAGTCTTGTAGTATTATTGTTGTATCTCCTTGCCTTTGCAACGGTCTCCCCCACCTTTGACATTGTTAACCTTTGATTACTTGCCTTTGCCTTTGTCATGCTTTCATGCCTGAAATCCATCAATGAATTGACCTCCACTATGGCTTAGTCTATATCTGCGACTTGTCGACGTTGCAACTCTTGCTTAGCCCAATTTTGTAACCCGTCCAATGAAGTGGAACAACAAGTCATCATTGGTCAGGTTGGGGATTTGAAGCATAAGGGTGGTGAACTCCTTTACATAGACATGTATGCTCCATATTTGCTTCAACTCCTTAAGCTTATGCCTTGCCTCGTATAAGACATTGTTTGGAAAGAACTATTGCTTGAACTCGGCATTGAACTGATCCCACATGCTAATAGTACATAGACCTTTATCCACTTCGGCCCTCGCTTTTCCGTGCAGGAAGTAGTTCTCCAAGTGCCAAAAAAAAAATTTCCACTTCTTGTGCATCACGAACACCTTTGAACACTGGGGGTTTGAGAGACTCGATCTTGGCCTCTCTTGTCACCACAACATTGTTGGTTGCCTCGGTAACGCCAGCATTGACATGCTCCTCGAGTGACTCTATCTTTGCCTTCATAGCATCGACAATACTCAAAGGCTCCATGAGTCTGCACTCTAAGGCAGTGATGGTTTGCCTTAGTTCCATCTCGGTCTGTGTACGTCCCTCCAAGTCATTTTGGATACTCTCAATCTCTTCAAGAGTGTGCCCCTCAAGAACGCAAGGGTTCCTTCCACCTTTCCCAAGCGTTGGCCAAAGATCTCCATGGCGTCCATCCCCGTGTTCATATTCATCACCTACTCTTTATCGAGCGAGACGTCCTCGGGTAAGACGTCCACTTCGTCCTAGCTCGCCTCAATGGCAGATGGTTCTTGGGATGTAAGCTTTAGTTTGACACAACCTCTGGTGGCACCTCCTGGCTCTTGTTGGTGGCATTTCTCTTTTTGTTACGGCCACTCTTGCGAGCAGCATCCTAGATTACATTGGCTTGGGTGTTGGCAGCGTTAATTTCTCCGTCATTCACCATTCCCTTAGTTGTAACCTTTTCTCTGATACCACGTTGTCATGTCCTTAGTAGTTAACTAAGTACACGTGAGGTACTTGACGACTCGCTCACGATCTTGTACAACTTGCTCACGCTCTTGCTATATCAAGTTAGCCTTACTATACTCAAGATCGCTAAGATAATGGTAGAAAGAACACAAGAGAATTGTTAAAGGAACCTTTGTATTAGAGAGAACTTGAATTGTTTACTTGGTGAAATATAAATGAATGGGTCCCTTTTATCTACTAGTCTCCTAGGGGCTAGTGTTTAAATATTAATTGTTACACAAGTCCTTAATAATTATAAGATAAGGGCTTTCTCCAGAATTCTCTACAAGCCTAGAAGATTCCAAGGACTTTCCTAGCAAATCCATAGGGATCTAGGGTCTTTCAAAGGAAATTTCTATACTTTAATAGAATCTTCTCACAATTGCTAGTTTTCCCCATATATATAAGCTTTCACATGGCATTAATATATGTCAGATCGTGCCTATGTGGCACGTTGACATGGAGGGTCATCACACGAATAGCAGTCAAAGGCTCCTTAGGTTATTCACTGAGTTCCTCCACATTTTCTCACTGAAGACTATAAACTAAAAAAATGTCTATTTGGTTAAAATTAAAACTTTCTATGTAACGTTTTCATAATTTGATTACGTCAGAATGTGAAATTTGATATTTCAAAATTAGCAATAGTATTGGAAGTCAACTTTGTCCCTCAAGTGGATAGTCAACTAAAGAATAAGGCTAGAATTCCTTTTTTAAAATTTTGAAGGAGAGAGAAATTTTGATATTCCGACCAAAATTTGGGGCTCTAACTTGGGACAAATATCACATTCTTACGACAAAATTATGAAGGGAAAAAAATAAAGAGGAACTTGAAACCTATCTTAATCAGGCCTATCTCAGTTTTGATGGGCTTTTGCAATGAAAATCCATGGGGGCTTTTGCATCTACCTCCGTTATTGGGGTCACAATTAAACTTATAATTACTTAAGTCTAAAGTTAAAAAAGAATTAGTCTGAACTGAAAAAGTTACAATTCAAATGCACCTAAGGCCGAATAGGTCTGAAGTGCAACCAATGGTTTCATGCACTTAATTAAGGCCAGTAAGTCTGAAGTGAAAAACTGCACTTCGGACGCACTTAAAGCCAAAATGTCTGAAGTGCAATAAACGTTTTCCTACACTTAAAGCCAATAAGTATGAAGTGAAAAATTGCACTTCGAATGCACTTAAGGCCAAATAGTTCTGAAGTGTTATTAATGATTTCATGCACTTAAGACCAATAAGTCTGAAGTGAAAAATTGCACTTCAAATGCACTTAAGGCCAAAAGGTCTGAAGTGCAACAAACATTTTCCTACACTTAAGGTCAATAAGTCTTAAGTGAAAAATTACATTTCAGATGCACATAAGACCAAAAGGTATGAAGTGCAAACCAACGTTTTCATGCACTTAAGGCCAAGTAGGCCCGAAGTGCAAATTGCCTAGAAACAAAAATTTGTTCTTTGAATTTTAACAATCCAATATACAATTTAATAGCTAAATCTACTCCAAATGAGCTTAAATTTTAAACATAACTACCAAATATCATTAAGAAAAATCTCAATCATCAATTTATCAAAACAACAATAAATCTAACGAACCCATTTTGCAATTAAGAAAAAGAAGAAGGAAAAACCCTAAGCAATATTAAAAAATAAAGCGCCACAATATCTCACCACTGTAAAATATCATAAGCTACCTTAAAATATGTTCAAAAACACCATATAAAAT
Organism: Nicotiana knightiana; assembly: GCA_005239525.1. Classification (NCBI taxonomy): domain Eukaryota; kingdom Viridiplantae; phylum Streptophyta; class Magnoliopsida; order Solanales; family Solanaceae; genus Nicotiana; species Nicotiana knightiana. The sequence goes on along the minus strand of ML387363.1, from coordinate 34,696 downwards.
CACTGTCACCCGAAGAAGAAGAAGAAGGAGGAGGAGGAGGAGGAGAAAAAGGCCTAAAGTTATTTAAAAAATGAAATTAAAAAATGGGTACATGTTAAATGGGGACGACCAAATAGGACGCTAGTGAATTTGCACAAATCCATCTCACTCGAAAAAAGATGGGTTAAAGCATGTTTGACGAAACTGCCAAAAATTGCTTATTTTTAAAAGTGCATCTGCTCAAAAATGCTTTTTGAAGAAGTACTTGTACAAAATAGAAGTTTTACCAATTCGTTTAAGTAGTGCTTTTTCAAGCTCATTGTGTTTGGCCAGTTTTTATAAAAAATACTTTTAAGTATCAAATTACAAAAAAAAGGGCAGTAAAAGTTCAATTTGCGATTAGTATTGTTTAGAAAAGAAAAATAAATTTCAACATTAGTTATAAAAAAATTCAATTAAAATATAAAACGTAAAGTAAAAATTAAAATTAAAATTTGCAATCAATATATAATATAGTTATGCCAAAACAATAACATTGGCCGTTTTATATTACTTATTTTTTTATATAATAATTTAAATATGTCAAAATAAATCATTCAATAAAATTCAAAATCTACTCTTAGAAGAAATGTATAGTAGAAATAAGAAGAAAAATGAAAAGAAAAGAAAAGAAAAATGTTAAATTAATGAGGTATAATTTGGGAAATATAAATTTATTGTAAGTTTAGTTTTGTTGTGAATAAATTAATTATTTACTTCTGCTTCTACTTCTTGAAAGAAGCTAGAATTTGTAGCTTCTCCCCAAAAATAAAAAAGTTACTTTTGTTGCTACTCAAAAATACTTTTTTATGTTCGCCAAACACTTTAATTTACCAAAAAATAATTTTTTCAAAAAAAATATACTTTTGACCTCTTAGAAATTTGGCCAAATAGAAAGGAATCCAGGATAACCAGACAAAATGCATTACCAAAGTACAAACAAACTTTTTCCCTCTAATTCTATTTCTAGAATTCTCATAGGAAGCCAATTCAGCTGAGATGAGTATAAAATGAAAGGGATGGCCATAACATTTTGCTGGCTTTGCCAACTTATTCAAGAGTTCGGAACCAAAATGTGATTTTTTTGGACTCAAACGACCGAAATATGTGAAAAAATAAACTAGGGACTAAACTATGTATAACGTCCTTTTAAAGAGGGATATACATATAGCGCCTTTTGTTAAGGCGTTATACTTGAATTTGAAAAGACAGTTCAGCATATCACCTTAGTAAACGGCGCTATACATATTTTGTGGGCCCATCAATAACTTTTATGCGCTTAACTGACATAACAATAATTCAGATGGGTATAGCGCCCTTATATAAGGCGTTATACCTCAAAACATTCGATCTCCCGGATTGGGCATTGCCTTATTTTATAGATGTTAAGGATTTGGTAAAAATACATTCAGAAATATTCTCAAGTCTTGTGAAATTTTTCTTCGTTAAGTTGTTTTCCATCTTGTCATAATGTCTGAAGAGCGAAGAATTAGGGTTTCATTATATTGGGGGGTGAGGTTGTGATGGCGTATAACTCAGTAAGCTATAGTTTATATCCACAGTGTCATGTTAAGTTACCACTTACAATGGAGTACGATAGATTGGTTCGTTGTTATGTAAAAAAAATGAGTGTGAGCAAACATTCGGTGAACCTTAAAGTAACCGGAAGATATCTGTATTCTGTCATTCTGCAAGGGGTTGCTTGTTATGCTGAGTTTAACATCGAGGATGATGAAACTCTGAGAGATTTTTTGAGGACTCCGGATGAATACCGGGAATTTCATGTGATAAAAATGTTGGAAATATACGACAAGGTGGAAGAAGTTCGCAATAATGAGGTTGCGCAAAGTAGGGATATCCCTCAGTCATCGGGTGATTATTTTGGAGCAGTTTTAGCCGAACAGGTTCCGGCTGAAAGAGTTTGGCCTAATCTAAACTTATCTCCACGGGAGAATGAGGAGCGAGGAAATAATTTCTCTCCTACTTTACATAATCCACAAGACGAGTGGTAAACTTCAATTTTCCTTTGTGTTACGATGTTTACTTTTGTTGTATTGAATTTGTATTAACACCCATATATTCCACAGGGGATACATGCCAGATATGAATTTTATAAGTTATGAACCAATGCGCAGTTGAAATATGCGTAGTTCTGGTGTGTTGGATCATGGTGGTCCATCCGGGAGTCATTACCAACAGGATAATATCTATCATGGGATGTCAACACATTACGATTTGTAAGTGAAGTGATATAGCTTTACGTAAAGTTTGGATCAATTTGAGTTGCTCATTATTTTGTTGGTTGTGTAGTGAAAATGATCAACTTGAAGGTCCTGCCCTTACTCAATTGCTCGAAGAAGACATCTTTAATCGAGATTTTGGCAGATGCACAGAGTCAGGAAGATAATAGTGTTTATGGCAATAATGCCGATGAGTCCGGAGATGACAAACCCTTCCCTAATGAGGGCGATGATGAGGACGAAGAGCATGTTGGACCTAATTTGACGAGGAAGCATGCTCCACTCCTCGTTAGACCAAGAGTGTACGAGTCCTACGGACTGTTTCATTCAAGGGATATTCCCTACCTTGATCATTTGCCAAGTCTGCCAGATGTGGATGACCTCAGCAGGGATATTGACGAAATTGGAACAGAAATGTGAGATGAATCTAGACCAACGGTGTTGTCAAAGGGCATGATTTTTCCTGATAAAGCGCGCCTAAGTAGCGCTGTGAAAATGTACAACGTAAAAGAGTGTCGTGAGATGACGGTATGGGAGTCATCTCCAGATGTATACAAGGTTATTTGCCGTAGATAATGTACGGGCTGTAATTGGATGCTGCGTGCGATCAAGAAGAAAACAAATATGTGAAAAGTGGGTAAATACATTGGCACTCACAATTGTGAAACAGTGGGAATCACTTCAACTTGGATGTTGACTTGATTTCTCTTGTCTTGATTCAACACATTGAAGCGTCCATAAGGTACAAGATCAAAGAGTGTATTACATCCGTCCACTAGAAATATGGGTGCACCATTACCAAAAGAAAGGCATTTCTCGGGCGCAAACATGCGTTTGAAATTGTTTATGGTAATTGGGATAAGTCATTTGCATCTGTACCCAGGTACATGGCCGCATTGCAACACTTTAACCCTGGGACTGTGGTTGAATGGAAGCTTGAACGGAATCCGGGAATACCAGAACATATATTCAAATATGTGTTCTGGGCATTTAAACCAGCAATTGATGATTTTCTGCATTGTTGGCCAGTAATATCCATAGACAGCACTCATGTCTATGGAAAGTATGAAATTAAGTTGGTGACCGACATTGCAGTAGATGCTAATGAAAGTATATCTCCCTTAGCTTTTTCTATTTGTGCCAATGAAAGCCAAGAGACATGGACACTATTTTTAAACCACTTGAAAGAGCACCTTGTCAAACAACGTTCAAGTATTTTTCTAATATCTGATCGGCATGGTGGTATTATAAGTTTTATAGAGAATTTGCTTGCATGGCAAGAACCGTATGCCTACCACCGTTACTGTGTGAGGCACCTGAAGGCCAATTTTTAGAAGGCACATCCCAACAAGGATTTAATTATTAAATATCCACATATGGGTTCCAGGCTCGATATTCGAGGTCCAGTAGCACCAAGATATCCTGAATTCTTGTGTTCATTATGAGAAAATTATCTCGATTTATAACTCAACATGTTTGTTATTTTAAATGTTAGTTTAATATTTTATATGTTAGTTTTATTAATTTATATGTTTGTTTTATTATTTTACATGTTATTTTTATTATTTTATATGTTTGTTTGTTACTCACTAATTTTTTACTATAATAAAATTAATAATTAATTTTTATAATTATACAAGATTTAAGTATTATATAATCACATATGGGTTCCGGGATCGATATTTGAGGCCCAGTAGCACCGAGGTATCCTGAATTCTTGTGTTCATGATGAGAAGATTTTTCCGATTTATCACTCAATATGTCTGTTATTTTAAATGTTAGTTTATTATTTATATGTTAATTTAATATTGTATATATCAGTTTTATTAATTTATATGTTAGTTTTATTATTTTACATGTTAGTTTTATTATTTTATATGTTTGTTTGTTACTCACTTATTTTTTACTATAATAAAATTAAATAATTAATTTTCATAATTATACAAGATTTAATTATTAAATATTCACATATGGGTTACGGTCTCGATATTTGAGGCCAAGTAGCACCAAAGCATCCGGTAAATATTGTTGTTTTCTCATGTTATTTTCTTACGATCGTTGACTAGAATTGGATAGATTTTGTGTTTGAACTATCAACTATTTTGACGTATTTTTAGGTATAATAGATACTTAAATGATTAATTTCAATAACTACAAGGATACTACGTTAAAGGGCACTACATTTTAATACGCTAAAAGGAAACTACATTACAAATACAAGCACTACATTAGGCCACAAGATACCACTAGAGGGAACTAAAGTAACAATTTATCTATTTTACTAGTCTTTAAACAAATAAATAATCTAAACCAGATAAAAACAACAAATAAATTTAATCACAAAACATTCACGAAAATACATATAACACAGTAAAAAGTAACTAATTAACATTTTTTTACCAACTAATTATAATTTTTTTAACACACTAATATCATAGTCCGGATAAAAACAACAAAACAGTTAAATTGCAAAATAATCACAAAACAACATAGAACACATTAAAAACAACTAATATATTTTTTTATATACGAGTTTCAACAAAAACTAAGTCGGAATACCTCGATTTAAGGTTTTTGGAAAGTTGAAATTTTAGGGATTTGGAGCCGAAACGAATAAGCCACAACGAAAGAATGTCTTAGCTAGGATGTGAGACAGGGAATCTTTACTTTNGGAGGATGTTCTTTAATTTTTTAGGGGGAGGGGGGAGGAGTTCTGATTTGGTGGAGGAAGGAGACGGGTTTATTATGTAGGTATAGCGAATTTATTAAACCGCTATATTTGGTCGTCTTTTCAAATTCAAATATAATGCTCTTTTAAATGGCATTATCTTAACGGACAAATAACCATTAAGCTATAACACTCTTTAAAAAGACCTTATACGTAATTTGGTCCCTAATTTTTTTTCATATATTTCGATCGTTTGAGTTTAAACTTATTCAATTACAGCACGAGAAGCAAAACTATCTAATCAAAAGACATAGACAAATACGGACGAGGATGGTACAGAATCATCTACTGTATTCACGGATGGTGACGTTGGAGGAATTACCTGTACGGCTGTGCTATTGAATTCGATGCGAGAGAGCTGAGAGGGAAGACTTGTTTGCATCAACAATATACATAAGCTAAGTCCTTGCTCAAATGGGCTTTTAGATGAGGTGTCTAGACATGTGTTATCATAAGGCCTCTCAGCCCATTTACTACACATAATATTATATTAGCGAAGAATTAACCTAATAATCACATTCTCAATTGTTTAAAGTAAAAATAGTCGACAAATATATAATATAAATATCTATGCATAAATTATGTGTAACTGTATATAACAATACATAATTTATGTATATCTGCTACGAAAAATAAACAATGAAGTCTAGCTATATGTGTAAAGATCCCTATTAGACCCTGAATTGATGGAAATTTCAAATAGATGAAGTCTCAGAACAGTCGCCATTGAGGCATTTCACGCAATACAGTTCATTGCCTCACTTGTTTTAGATTTTTGAAAAACTTAATAAAACTGAATTTGAAAATGTCTGAAAAAGAATATACTTATAAACTACTTTAAACAAACATGATTATTATAAAAGCTCAGGAGGCTGAATTTGCAAACAAGATATTTTGCAAACCATAGAACAAACGCCAGATTAATACTACTATTGTAGTACTGTACTAGTAGCTAGTAGTTTAGCGGTCAGACTTGACAGACTTACAAGTGGCAGTAGTCTGGACAATGAACGTTTCCAGGATGTTCTCGTTGGACCTACGTAGATATTCTAGAAAAAACAATTTAGAAAGGTCATCAACAGCGGACGGAGATTTGGTTTTGTATACCCTAATAATGTTATCTTAGTGATATAACTTTTTTTCTTAGTATAAGATCGGTACACATGACATATGAGATCTTTTCTTACAAACAAACGCTAGAAGTGGTGATGCCAGAATTTTTATTAAAAGGTGTCAAAATATAAAAAAATATACACACAAAAAAATCAAGCGAAATCAACATAAAGTAATATATACATATAAAATAAAAATTACTGAGTTATACAGTATAATTTTTCGAACGAAAGGGTGCCAGTACCCCTTTGGATAAGGTGGCTACTAATTGATATCTTTATTTATAAATCAATGACGATAGATGCATTCGCCATAATTTTAGCATTACGATAAATCCGTGTCAAATATATAGTTGATTTCGGCGTTTCACCACTGGACGCCAGGTCAAATTCGACATCTAAGGACAACGGGGAAAATTCATCAGTTGATAAAACCTGCAGGTCAACTACCACTGTTGTAAGCAATGTACAACCATGAGTACCATTTTATTTGTTATCAGTTTGACTACTAGGAAACTGATTAGCTGCACAACTATGTTATTATGGTATAAAAAGTTATTCTACTGATATTTCTGTATAATATATAACCATCTTCTTTCTTCGTTTGTGTAAATAATAACAATAAAATACAGCCAAATGGTTCATTTCTTTGAGTCCAGAACCAAAATAATGTCCTTTTGGACAAAAAGAACATTAATATGTGTAAAAAAAAATTATAATACTATATATAACGCCGAAATTCTCCACGCTATACTTTAACGGTATTTTGTATAGCGCAGTAAAAGACTGCATTATTGTATAAGATTTTAAAAATCCGAGCTATACTGTAAATGCTTGGTGATCCAGTGGTTAAGGGGTAATTTAGAAATTTGCTTTGGCCTTTGAGGTGAGGTTTGAGGTGCTAGGTTCGAAACCATACACTAGCATTTTTTTCATTTTTCATTTCTTTTTATTATTTTGTTTAAGTATTTAGATATATTTTCCTATTTCTTTTTCATTTTTTATTTCTTTTTATTATTTTGTTTAAGTATCTAGATTTTTATTTCTTATTTCTTTTCATTATTTTGTTTAAGTATTTAGATATAACCTTTATTTTCCTATTTCTTTTTCATTTCTAACATTTTTTTTTCATTTTTCATTTCTTTTTATTATTTTGTTTAAGTATTTAGATATATTTTCCTATTTCTTTTTCATTTTTTATTTCTTTTTATTATTTTGTTTAAGTATCTAGATTTTTATTTCTTATTTCTTTTCATTATTTTGTTTAAGTATTTAGATATAACCTTTATTTTCCTATTTCTTTTTCATTTCTAACATTTTTTTTTCATTTTTCATTTCTTTTTATTATTTTGTTTAAGTATTTAGATGTAACCTTTATTTTCCTATTTCTTTTTCATTTTTTATTTCTTTTTATTATTTTGTTTAAGTATCTAGATTTTTATTTTTTATTTCTTTTCATTATTTTGTTTAAGTATTTAGATATAACCTTTATTTTCCTATTTCTTTTTCATTTTTTATTTCTTTTCATTATTTTGTTTAAAAAATCTACCCTCCCTTCCCTTCTCCTTTTTAAAACATAAATAAATGGTGGTCCTCCACAAAAAAATAAAGCTAAAAATAAAAGAAAGGTACTAATAGGAATTGACATTTAATAAATTTGTATTTTGATACGTGGTGTTACCGTGTTAACATACTGGTCTATAATACATGTCTTTATATTTGGCATAAGTCGTACTAGTATTTTTTTCTAGAGTATAAATTTAACCCATGCTAAAGTGAATTACTGATAGTTTTAAAATATTGTACATCACAAAATTCTTGTAGAACTCAAGAAAGGGTTAGCTGATATATGTATTAGACCGCGAAAATTCACCTACAATCCTGCACCTATATATAAATTCGTCAAATTTGAAAAATGAATGAATGCAATTCATTTGTTTAATTTACTTATGTTTTAAAAGGGGAAGGGAAGAGAGGGTAGATTTTTTAAACAAAATAATGAAAAATAAAAAGGAAATAGGAAAATAAAAGTTATATCTAAATACTTAAACAAAATAATGAAAAGAAATAAAAAATAAAAATCTAAATACTTAAATAAAATAATGAAAAGAAATGAAAAATGAAAAAGAAATAGGAAAATATATCTAAATACTTAAACAAAATAATGAATAGAAATAAAAAATGAAAAATGAAAAAGAAATAGAAATAGAAATAGAAAAATAAGGAAATGTAGGTGTATAGATTTTAACCTAGAACCTCAAGGCCAAAGCAAATTTCTAAAGTACCGCTTAACCAATGGACCACACAACATTTACATATATAGTGCGAATTTTTAAAATTTTATAATATAACGCAGTCTTTTATTGGGCTATATATAAACAATACGATTTTGTACCGCGCTATACTTTAACGACCAAAATATCATTAAAGTATAACACGGAGAATTTCGTCGTTATATATAGTATTATAACCTTTTTTATATATATTAATATTTTTTTTGTTCAAAAGAATATTATTTTGGTTCTGGACCTCTCACTTCTTTTCCCTTATATACGAACAGTTGGAAATTGGACATATAATTGCTAGCCAATCATTTTACTTTTCAGTCTAAAGATAAGAACAATGTTACGCAACGTCATACCTACAAAAACCCAGAATCATTAATTACATACATGGATTAGTCATTAGCACAAGGTCCAGTTGGACCAAATGCATATTTACTTACGTCAACAGTAGTATCCAGCTCGTAATGACAGTCAATGTTGGCAAGTTGGTAATACGGCTGCTGGCGGCTGATAAAGCTAAAGGCCTTTTCTACTTTCCAAAGATTAGAAGCCATTGGCAAGTTGACGAGAAAGACCCTGTATAAACATACTTGACCTGTTCATCAGTGTCGAATAAGCAGTAAATTTTCAGGAAAAGTACCGTTATTGTCGTAAACCAAGAACCATTGTCAATTGAATTTATGGTCAACTCACTTGATTTAAAAAAAATATTGTACTGAAATTACCATGTCGTAACGGGTCTGCCCTTCTCGTGACTAACCGATATTGGATCATGATAGATCACGATTCGGTCCCGCATTATATCGAGCCTCAATATGAAGTTAGGTTGCTGGACTCTTAATTCAAGAACCGGTCAAGGACGACAATCAATCAAGATCGAGACCGAGCGGAACAAAGATCGAGTGGGATCGAAGGGGGTTTACTTGGTCAAGTAACGGTAAGCCGAAGTATCCGAGTGAGCGAGGATCTCAGCGGGAATCTCGGCACGTATCAAGTCGAGGTCGATAATCAGCCAATCATGAGATTTCTTACTGTATTTAGAATTGTGCCATAAGTAGAACTGCTCTGCTATATAAAGAGGCAACTAATCATTTTGTAATCATTACGTTTATGCAGAACAAAATAAATATATTACATTTTTTGTCTAAGCTTTCATACTCTGTTGCTTAGTTCATACTTTTCAACATCATACTCATTTGGTTCGAGGGCGACCTTTCTCGAGGGCCAAAACCGCATATCATATTTGGTTTGTTCTATTTTTATTTACAGTTAATTTCTAATATCAATTTAAACATTTACTCAGTTTGTGCCAAGTGAAATCACATATCCTTAAAACCACTTATAAATTTAATTGTTATCCGTTCTTAAGGGTAAACAGTTTGGCGTCCACCGTGGGGCTAAGGATAATAGTGATTGCCTGGTACTAATTTTTGTAACACACACTGCTTTACACCTGTTCTTGTAAGCGTTTTTTATTCCAAGATCAGTATGTCGAAGTCTCAAGCAGTACCCACACACATCGATAATGGCCTTGGTTTTCATGGCGAAAACGACAACATGGCCGTCCCAGAGAACGAAGTGCCTCAAGTTGACCTCGATGGAATTCCGGTTGCAGACCCCACCGACGTCAGTTCCCATATTGCCATTAATGCAAATCTGTCAGTCGACCCCGAAAATAGCGTCCGCAGAGACGTTCGATCAGCCAGTCAAAACGCACAGGGCGTCGAAGAAGGCGGAATCAGCCTTCGAATAATATTCGAAATGTTGCAGGATCAACAAGCTGCAATAGCACAACTCCAAAATCAGAACCATGCACCGAGCTGGGTCGAGCCCGAGCCATCACAAAAAGTTGTTCATAGGGTCGAACCAGTGTCGAGAAGATCAAACGGAAATGAATCAGGGACCGGCCCCGCTATCATGAAGATGCTCGAGGAGCTGGCAAAGTGAATTAAATCGGGGGAAAAGAAGATTGAAGAAAATGACAAGAAAGTAGAAACACATAACTCCAGAGTTGATCAAATTATAGGGGCACCACCGATGAAGGTTTTCAATTCAAATAAATCCGTGGAAAAGCCCCTCCCCCCGAGCGCGGCTCCTAAACCCATTCCAAAGAAACTACACATGCCAGAAATTCCCAAGTTTAATGGAACTGCCGACCCCAACGAGCATGTCCTTTCTTACACATGAGCAATTAAGGGGAACGATTTAGAGGACGGTGAGATCGAGTCCGTATTGCTGAAGAAATTCGGGGAGACCTTATCGAAGAGACCGATGATATGGTACCATAATTTTCCACCTAACTCCATTGATTCTTTTGCCATGCTCGCAGATTCCTTCATTAAAGCACACACCAGATCCATAAAGGTCAAGACTAGGAAGTCGGGCCTCTTCAAAGTGAAGCAAAAAGACAACAATATGCTCACAGAGTTCGTGTCCCGGTTCCAAATGGAACGCCTAGATCTACCACCAGTTGCCGATGATTGGGCCTTTCAGGCCTGCACTCAAGGGTTAAACATATGAAGCTCGGTGGCCTCACAACAGTTAAAGCAGAACTTGATCGAATACCCAGCTGTCATCTGGGCCGATGTGCATAATCGGTACCGGTAAAAGATTAGGGTCGAAGACGACCAGTTGTGAACTCCTTCTAGGTCCATTTATCCTATCAGGCTTGTCGACAGAGTTAAAAGGGATATTGACCGGTAACTACAATCAAACAAAGATCGATACCAGCCATACGGTGGAGATCGGAGAAATAACGGGCCTGGACGCAACCCCGTTCGAGGTGATAGAAGAAATGATCGAGGTCAGAGATCTCGAGGGCTCATGAGTAAGAGTGGTTTCGACAGAAATGTCGAGCCCAAAGAAGCACCGGGGCTATTGGAATACAACTTCAACGTTGATGCGTCAGCTATTGTATCAGTCATCGGGGACATCAAAGACACCAGGTGGCCTCGACCTCTGCAGACTGATCCGACCCAGAAAAATCCCTATCCAATGTGAAAGTATCATGGCACCCATGGTCATAGAACAGAAGATTGCAGACATCTGAGGGAGGAGATAACACGTTTGTTCAACGAGGGGCATCTTTAAGAATTCTTAAGCGATCGGGCTAAGAACCACTTCAGGAATAGAGATTCAAACAGACAGAATGAGCAAGAGGAGTCACAACACATAATCCACATCATAGTTGGAGGGGTCGATATTCCTCAGGGACCTGTATTTAAGCGAACCAAGGTGTCGATCACAAGGGAAACACGGACTCGGGATTATGTACCAGAGGTACCTTGTCTTTCAATGACGAGGATGCAGAGAGGACCTTACAACCCCATAACGACGCACTGGTAATATCTGTTATTATGAATAAAACTCAAGTTAAACGTGTTTTGATTGATCCAAGTAGCTCGACCAGCATTATCCCATCGAGGGTCGTAGAGCAGCTCGGTCTACAGGATCAAGTTGTACCCGCAACCCGAGTATTTAACGGCTTCAACATGGTATGCGAGACCACCAAAAGTGAAATAACTTTTCTAGTGAACGTGGTCGGGACCATACAATAGACGAAGTTCCATATGATTGAGGGTGACATGAGGTATAACGCCCTGTTCGGAAGGCCATGGATCCATAACATGAGGGAAGTACCCTCGACCCTTCACCAGGTTCTGAAGTTACCGATGCTAGAGGGAGTAAAAAAGGTTTACGGGGAGCAGTCCGCCGCCAAGGAGATATTTGCAGTCAACAAAGTGATACCAATATCGGCACTCTCATCAACAAACGGATCGGATTCAAAGGGAAAATAGAAGTCCAAATAGCAACCACAAACACCGGCCTCGATCCAATCGGAGAAGTGTTGATACCCAATTTTTCCTCAAAATATTTTAAATTTGCATATGTATATATATATATATAGCTTCAAAATCATGCATTAATAGCAATTGGTATTTTTCCATTATTTTTCCTACATTTTTATTAGTTTGTCCAATATTTATTTCCAATAAATAATTATAAAATTGCATCAAAAATGATTTCAAAGGTATTTCTTGATTTAATTTATTATTTATGGTCCTATTAAGACCAAAGTATTTCATATTAGCCAAATTGGCATCTTTTGGCTATAATTGCAATAACTTTGAAATTATAGCCCAAGCATATAATTTTGCACTATTTTTTGCTAGAAATTAGTCATTTGTACTTTAAAATACTCAATAATCATTTCAAACTATTTTCTATGCGTGAAATTCATTTTTATAATTATTAGCTATTTTGTAAATTATTTTAATTAATTTAAGATGGGTATTTAACAAAGAGCCATTTTGTTTTCAATTCTAGCCTAATTAAACTAGCCCAAACCTATTAAATTAACCCCAAACAGACCCCAATCCCAAATACCCTTGAGCCCAATCTGATATACCCAACCCAATACCCCGTTTCAATCCTGATCGTTGATTGTTCAGATCAACGGTCCAGATATCCCTTACCTTAATTAAACCAAATGACCCCCTTCCCAAACACCATTCCTTCTCATTTCTCTCATCTGCTCTCCGCTGTCATCCCCTTCTTTCTCAAATCCCCTCTGCCCAAACCCTAAGCCCCTCGCTATTTCCTGGTTCGTCGGTAATTATGGTGGTCTCACCACCACCTCTAGCCTCTATGGCTCATCTCTATGGCCTGANGTGCTCACCATTCTCATGCCACTATGGCCTTCTGAGTAAGATCGCTCTATTTCCTTACTAGATCTATAGTTTCTAAGCCGGTCTCTTCTCGTCTCTGGGTTGTCTCTCTCCGAAACCCTAACTCTAGCTCTTGACTCCTTAGATCTGTAATAGATCTGAATCTATTCGAGTTATCTTTACTATTTTCTTAAAGAGTTTTTCGATTTTCTAAAGCATCTCTTCATGTTCAAACTAGGGTTTCTTAACCCCTTTTTCAAAATGATTCCTCTTCTGATTTCAGTGTTATTCTGTGATTTTCATTATGTTTAAGCGATTTATTTAAGTTTTTCCTTTATCTAATTTATTATGTTGAAAACTCAAGTTTCTTGGGTTAATCTTTGGGTTCTGAGTTCATCTTTACTGTTCGTTCTTTCAACTTGTTTGCATGTTTGACTCTCATGAATCTGTTTCAATTAATCTGAGTATTTTGAGATTTTCACCCTATTTGACTTACTAGGGTTTCTGATTCTGTCTATTATGTGCTTACCTCGCTTACTCTCAAAAATTTATGTTCATCAGTACTATATTCCAGTTTTGAATCCCTGACTCCCTGTGATTTTTTTACTTTACCATGCCTGTTAGGGTTCTAATTCTTTGCTTATCATGTGTTTATTCCGTCCAATCTGTGTTGATTCCCCTTAATCAGTACTGTTCCTATTTGAATCCCTAATTTCCTGTAATTGAAACTTTTCACTAATCTCTTATGATGATTTCCCTGCTGATTTTACGACCTTAATTTATTTCTTGCCTTATGTTATGGTCGACTATGCTGTCAAATGGATTCTTATGTTATTTCCTTAATTAGAATCCTATGTACTTAGCATACTGGCACTGATTGAAATTGTTTCCTTATTTATGCTCCAGTCATATATGATCCCTTTCCTTACTTGTTTCCTGTCTTTTACCATTTGAAATGACTCCCTTAATTAATGGAGTAGTTGGACTGATTGTTGCTATAATTGGTTCTGAACTCCATAACTTACTGCCTAATTGTATTCTTACCTTATTTTACCTAGTTTCAAACTAATATATATACATACACACACAGAACTCAACAGACACGAACACATAAGTTCAAAAATTTTCTCTCATACTCAAAGCTTTTCTGCTCTCTTTCTTTCTTTGTTACGTACTTACTATTGTTCTGAATTAGTCGGCTGCAAACCAAGGCTAATTATTGTGCTCTCCTATCCTTCACTTTGTGTTTACTATCTCTTTACTGGTATGTTCTGATTTCAATTCAAGTCCCAAAACCAACATGTTTCTTTTACTGCTTCAGTTTATTATGTTTTTGATCTGTTTCTATCTATGGTTTTGTTGTTCAACATGTAACTGACATGTCTACATCATTTTTCATCTAGCATATTATATTATATCTCACTCCCCCTTAGCATTAGTATGCTTATGAATATATAACCCCCTTGTAGTATGTCCCAATATGATCTGCTTTATCTTATGTTTACCTGGTTTCTAATATGAACCTTTCTTTGCAAAGCAATTTGTATCCTAAGTGGTCTGATTCTGTGTTAATTCTGAAATTCATGTTGTATTGATACCATTAGCTATCCCCTAATCCTTATAAACCCCCCTACAAGAACTTCTATGCTCATGTATACTATGTGCTCTATGTGTCCCCAATTCCCAAAGGACTGTGATTTGAATGTGCTGAATCTGTTTGTGCTGTGATCAGTCTACTGTTTGTTAATTGTCCTACTCTTGTCAAAAACTATTTTTTTACTAAACACTCTCCTATTTTATAAAAATGTTTCAACTAAGTCTTTTTCAAACACTGTTTTTCCTATTAAAACCTTTTCAAAATCATGTCAAGCGCTCTCACTCTACTCTTAGGTCCTTAGGTTCTGCCCCTCCAGTGTATGACTGCCTTGGGATTCCTGTGAAATCCCTCTGAACTCTGGTGCACTAGGGCTGGCCCTTCCACACTGCACTTACTCAATTATGGTTATGAAATCTGGGTGTGAGCACTGCCCGGGATCCCTTGAGGTCCTTAGGGAACTCTGACACACCCGGATATAAGAAAGGTTATGAAATATTTGAGCACTTGAGGTTCTGGGAATCTGGGCCTTTTTTTCAGGCTCCCTATAGTTTAACTTCTTCTTTTCCTTTATCTATTTATGTAATTTACTCAGCTGGTCTGTAATAATTATTTGTAAACAGATATTGGGGATGGCTAGTGAAAAGGGGAGGGTAGATATATATGTTATCAATATCAATGGGTAGAAACCATGCCTTAGGTTTACATTTCCTATATGTGCATTAGAATCCATGTTTAGGACCAATACATTCTAAGCATGTCAAGCATTAGATATCATGTTTTAGGTTTACTGCTTCAGTATCTCATTTAACCCTATTTATCACTTAGAAATCCTGATTCTAGGTTAATAATAGCATCAACATAAAAATATTGCTCCTGCACATCCTGAAATTATGCTATAACTTCTTGTGCATTTAGAAATCATGATTTAGGAATTCTGCAACCATTCTACATCTCTATGTGCATAGTAGATACCATGCTTTAGGATCTCGCCCAATCACACTTAGTTAAACTACTGATGCATGAAAAAGGACATAAGATAGTCTCATATTTGATCATCCTGTTTTAAATAAACTAGTGATAATCCCTATATTTTGCAACACCTAGAAAATATGTTTTTAAGTAAAACAACTTCTGAACTGTTTTTAACAATTCTGGTAATTATTATGCACAATCTCACGCCTAGGCAAGCCTTAGGTAATCAATCTCTTTAAAAACTGGAAGACTGTTGCTTTGTGTTTATTGCCTAATGGTTAACGGGTTTTAAACTCAGTAGGCAAACTGATTAGGTCCTGCTTCTGTGTTATAAAATTGAAGTTGCACATCTTCTGTGTTCTAATTTTCACTTAGACATCATGTTTTAGGATCCTTCTTAATAATACTGCCCTTGTTTGTGTTTGAGACGTGCTGCTTATGTGCATTATCTGTGGAGGTAAATCTGAGCCTCTTAACTGCTTTTTCCTGTTTTATCTGTTCAAATCATATCTGTTCTTGCCTGTCGCCTAGTGTTTTCTCCTTTCGACCTTAGGGGTATGTCTAGAACTGCCTATAGGTAGAGGTCCTAAATTCCACCAGGGCCATTAAGAAGGGACGGGTAACAGAACACATAGAGATCGTTAAACAACACTTGCTTTAATAACCGCTGAGGGGTGGGAAAGGGTAGATATGGATATGATGACCGGTGCGCTAATGCAACGTGTAGCCCCTCTTCTGAGGAGTGATTACCGGGCATTGTAGTTATGTGATCCTATAGGATAAGCGACCTAGGATCCCCATATCCCTTACATATGTGTGTTTAGATCATAACTCTTTTAAACCTCGTATATGTATTTTTAGACTTCAAATATTTTAAAACTTTAGCACATATGTGTGCTTAGACTGCGAATCTTCCCAAAATCTTTATTTGTTTACCTATATGTTTGATTTTCTTATGTGCTACCTGTTTTGAAATTCACAAAGCTTGTTTGGTCGGGAACCACAATTGTGGACTTTACGGGGTGCCTAACACCTCCCCTTGGAGTAATTTCAAGCCCTTACCCAATCTCTGGTTATTCAATTAGTATTATTGTGACCCTTAATAGGTGCCCTAATGCACCTTAAAATCATTAGTTGGAGACTCTTTAATTCCTTATCCCTTTTCCCAATAGGAAACGAGTTGTCCCAACAATGTCGAATACCCTGACCGATCCTAAAAGGGGAGGAAAGAGGGGGGCGCGACAGCATGGCGACTCTGCTGGGGATGCTCTAGGATTTTACCATTTCAAACTGCTTTGTGAACTTATCTTTACTTTGTTAATACTTGCGACCTTTCCCTTTCCCCCTTTATGTGCAATTAATTGTTTGTCTCTTTCAAGTATTTATTCCTTTCAGAATCAAAACTGACATGTTTCTTTTTGTTTTCCTTTGTAACTGCCTTTTCAATTATAACTGTTGTATTTACTACTTTCGTAACATGCAAATACATGACAACATGCTTTTATTGCTCATTATTGTTGCATAAATCATGCTCAACATCATATTTCACTCGTGCCTTTACAAATCCTATAGCAACGCTTGATGAGTGTTTGCGCCCTTCCATTTTATATCACCCCTAAATTCGGAAAGGCTTATTTGCAGTAAAACTAGTCGATCAGCGGTGCAGTCGACGGTTCCGTGCCTTTCCCCCTCAAGTTTTCCGCTAGAGGGTACCAGTCTAAAACCCCATAGAAACCTTACTATGTTATATTGTGAATGCATCATGTTATAACCTAGCCGGGTTAACGTGTTGTCCGCACGATAGCCCTTTAAGACAACCTTATCCAAAAGTCCATCGGGTTTTTCATAATCCAACGGACACACTCACGTTCTGTGCATTTATTTGGAGAACTAAATGCATGCATGCTAATCATAAATGTATAAATAGTCGAGTCTGGCGGGGGTAAGGGTCTAACCTTATCTATTTTGCATAAAATGAGGCATGAAGTCCCCAGGTTCGGCATGGTCCAAAGAATACCACCACTATTGCTGGATTGGTGGGAAGACCTCTCACCCAGTGACAAAGACCATGTGAAGAGGGTCCTCGGGAACTTTCCCTCTTTACTGGATATTCAACCAAACAATATGTTGATCGAAGCAGTCACTATGTTCTGGGACAGAGAAAGGTCTGTGTTCCGTTTTGGCAACATAGAAATGAAGCCCCTCTTAGAGGAGATAGGGGCTTTGCGGGATTACCTTGGGACAGTCTAGGTTTGTTGGTACCGGAGAACCGTACCGCTAGGGGGTTCCTAAAAATGATGGGTTTAAAGAAGAACGATGATTTAGAATACCTGACAGAGTCCTACATACCTTTTGACTATCTCTATGAACGATATGGCCATAGCAAATCCTATTGTATCTTCCAAGACGATTTCTCTATTACTTTCTTGGGTCACATTCACCGTAGGGTCTTTGTGTTTGTCGTTTGCATCCTAGGTCTTATGGTGTTTCCAAGAAAAGGAAATCGGATTCACACTAGACTGGCTATGGTAACCAAAACCTTAATGGAAGGGATCGAAAGGCAAACATATACCATTGTCCCTATGATCATAGCAGACATATACCAAGCCTTGGACCATTTCCAGAAGGGGGCCAACACTTTGAGGGTTGCAACCTGCTACTACAGGTTTGGTTATTGGAGCATCTCTAGAGAGGCCAATATCGTTAGGAATTTCCACGAAGGGTGTGGAATTATCATATAGCCTTCCACCACCCTAAGAGGATGACCTACATCCCTGATAGGTTTGCTCAACCGGAAAATGCTACAGAGTGGGCGCAGTTCTTTGATAATTTGATCGATGACCAGGTTCAATGGATGTTCAAATGGTTCCCTACCAATGAATTCATCATCAGATCAAGGGACACTCTGCACCTGGTGTTGATTGGTTTAAGGGGAATATATTCCTAAGTTCCCATCAGGGTCATGAGACAGGCGGGTAGAAAGCAAGTTATATCGCGAGTCTCCAAAATGAGTCATTATAGGGCAGATTTTCAGGACGACGATATCCCGTACAAATGTGAAGCTCATCATCTATGGCATCTCAAGGTTATTGTAGAAAGGGACACCATCAAGCCCGACATATACCACATAGGGCATGTACGCTTCTACCTATCATGGTTGGAAGACAGCATAGCAGGGATAGTTGAGCCAGGCATCAGTAGAAACAGGGTCATAGATGAAGCGACTGAGGCTCAGGTAAAATACAATAATCTACTCAAAAGGATTCGTGAGTACGAGGCCGAGCATCTGGAGCAACACAAGACTAATATGGAACTGATCGATGAGTGGAAGGAAAGGTCCATCAAGTCTAGTGAAAGGTTGGAATATTTGGAGTAGGGTCTGATGGAGATAGAAGCAAAGACAAGAAAAAGGGTCGCCGATTTCCAGAATGTTGAGGGAAATGAAAGAGGGCATCTAGCAAGGGTATACCTGTTGTTGGGCATGCACGACCTGGGGAACCTTATTGACAGAACCAAGAAGACCAAGCCTGGGGAAGGTCCTTCGGGGACTAAGTACTCTAGGTTTCCTCTCCATTAATTTTACCAATGTAATAAGGCCAAGTGCCATTAGTGACTTTATTTCCTGCTCATTATTTTAGTGTTGTTTTGGAATCGTCTATTTTACATTAATGAAATGAGGCATTTTGCATCTAAGTTCTCTAAAATCAACTTGTCGCTAGGCCTACCTCTGGCACAACGAGGCTCCCAAATTAGGACATGCTTTTATTCCTGCACTATGTGTTTAAATACTACAATATTTTATCGTGATCCTCACTGACTTGGCTACCTTTTATTTATTTTTTTTGTTTCTCTTTTAATTATTCCCTGCCCCAAAGGTTGGTTCGTGTATTCTAGCATCATCATCATATCACACAAGATCCAGGGGGCCCTCCATCTTCTCCTCATCCTAGTCCACCTAACCTAGAAGATGAAGACATGGACTGTTGTGTTATTGTTTAGGAGGAGGAAGAGGAAGGCCCTACCATCCAAACTAAGAGCAAGGGATCGTTTCTCAAGAATTAGAATGTCAGACCATCCAAGGCCCGACGAGTCCCGGTGTAGCAAGGCTGAACAAGCATTATTTATTTTATTTTGCTAATGATTTCCTTTTCTGCATTTCCATTTTTGCATTTTCCAATTGATGTTTTATACGTCAATACCACACAAGAGGGGGGTATGATTTGTGTGGTGTCCAATTTTCGAGTACTGTCTCGATAGAAGAACCTGGTTCTTCTTGGTGTTCCAACTTCTACTGGTGCGGAATAATAAATACAGTAAAGTAAAAACACAGAGATTTTTACGTGGAAAACACCTGGTTCAAAATGTGAAAAAACTACGACCTACTCCTCAGTAGGATTGTCCCAAACTCTTCACTTCAACTCTGAGCCAAACAACATTTACAAAATAAACTCTTTTGTAAACCTAGGACTAACTCTAATCCCTTTGTAGCAAACTAGCCTCTAGCTAATCGCGACAAGCTTCAAGTTAACTCTAACTTGAACAGTGTGTACCTATTACAATTGCTTCTAATAAAGCTGAAAGATACAATATTAAATCACCTACTACAACCAACTAGACTCGAAAGACAAACAGATGGAACTGGTTCTTCTAGCTGGTCAGTAGCCTTTGTGTCGCACAAGGATTCTGCTTGCAAAATTTCTCTGGTAATTTTGCTTTCAGTTCTTGCTTCAATTCTGTCTTTGTGCGAATAATTCTTCAGTAGGAATACTTCAACATTATATAGCGCCAGAAGTTGAGATGTTCTTGTTTAGATCTAATGCAACTCTTCCTTGGTGGAAGAGTTTGTGTTTATCTCAACTTCCTTCCTTTGTTTCTCTCCTTGCTGAACTCGATCTAACCTCTTATCAATTTGCAACCTTTTCGCATTAGGAGACAAACTCTTAGTTCATGGATATTTCACAGATCATGTTCATGTTTATCTCCTGTGCATGTACGGTTCTTGTGCCAATTGTTTCGTTCAAGTATGTTTGCCCTGATGGACCTGGTTCAACTAGGTAGGCATTTGTCAATCTTCAAAACCATGCAGTGACTTGAGTCAACAAATTTCCCCTTTTTGATGATGACAAACTTTGTGCTCAACCCTGTATAAACTTCAAACACTTTGTATGATTTTAAGCATTTATCATGGAGAGACCAGGTTCATTAGGTTATAAATATCACAAATATCACAACTTTTTGAAATTTTGAAAAAGCACATATCTTCCCCTTTTTGGCACATCAAAAGTTGCAAAATGATAAACTTACCAGAGTTTTTAACAATTACTCATGGCCATTGAGGCAACTGCAGGTGCAAACATGATTAATCATCAAAAGAAACCAATAAATGTAAGCTATCTAAGAAACTGAGACAAGTCAATAACAAAAATAGCAGAATTCATTGATTAGAACGCAATTCAAGCACCATACAAAAAAAAACTAAAGCAGTCACTACCATGAGCAAAAACAACAAAAAACAAAAACAAAACAAAACTCGAACTAGGCAATGAGGGGTTTTTGGTGGCTCTGGAATTCCTAAGGTTGGGAAGGGGCAGATGAGGTTGGGGTCTTGGCTTGAAGGAGAGAAAGAATTTGTTAAAGACCACCTTCATTTTTCTCCTTCTCCTTGGCTAGTTCAGATCTGAGAGCATCCCGCTCAGCTTCAACCTCATGAAGGCGAGATTTCAATCGAAGGATCTCTGCATCCTTTATCTCTCCTTCCTGCACCAATGACCTGACTTTGCTATTGACTGGCTGCTTCTTAGATGAACCAGGTTCATCCTCAGGAACATTGACAATATAATCATATGTCAACAAAGTTTTTTTCCCAAAATAATCCTTAGCATTAGCCATCTAAGTTTTCTTCACAAGAACCTCGAAGTGGGCAAGCACATCTGTCAGAATAAAGCCATAAGGAATAGCGTGTGCTTTGGTTCCATTTACAAATCTGTCCAAGAGCTGAATGATGAAAGCTGGCCAGTTAATCTGCTTTCCCCTGTACAGGAACTCCATAAGCGTTAAGTCCATCTAACTGACGATGTGTCTACGCTCTTATCTTGGCAGCAGAAACTTGATCACAAATTCGAAGAATAGCTTGTTCTGGGGATTCATTTCACTTTTGAACACTGTCCTGGGCTCAGGTTTCTCCTAATTTTCATAAAAGAATCTGGTGATGTTGAGATCTGAGGCCATTCCATCGAGACTAGGCCATCTTTGCCTAGTGTAATCATCATAGCCCTCAACAGGGATATTCAGAATCTCTCCCAGCTCCTTTGCATCAAATGTGATCTGAATCCCCTTTACTGTAGAGGTTACCCTGCCATCCTTCACACTTGCATTGGCCATAAACTCTACCAGTTCATTCCTTGCCAGCCTTCCTTCCAGGTGAAGGACCATGTCCGTCTATCCCGACACATCCAGTGCATTCATCAAAAAGATCATTCCTGATTCTTCCAGATCTCTCACCAGCTTTCCTTTAAGAATGCTAAACATGGTGAGTTTGTCAGATTGCTCACCAGAGATTTCCTCTTCTCCTCCACTCCATTCTCTTTCTTATTCTTCTTCTTCTTCTTCTTCTTCAACAACCTTCACTTTCTTGGCCTTGGACCTGGTCCTTTTAGAAGTGCTTGAGGGTATGACAGACACAGAAGCTGACTTCTTTGAAGAAGCCTTAGCCTTCTTGGGCTTGGGTGTCTCAACCACAACTGGAGTCGGCTGCTCCTCATGATGTTATTGTAACATCATCAACAATAACAGCCTCAATAGGCTCTCCTACCTTTGCCTTTCCCTTGGCAGCTTTCTTTTTCTTGCTCTCTCTCAGAGCCCTTTCTAACTCCCCTTCTCCTTATCGAACAACACTTCGTGTAGCACGAACCTTTAGGGTAGGAGCATCAACAGATATAGAAACTTTTCTTTTCTTTGGTGGAATTGAGGTAGTAACTTTCTTTGATTTTGAAGTTCTTTTCCTCTTGGGATTGTAGGACTCCCCCAGCTTCCTCAGCATCTCAACCAATGTCTCCTCGATAGATGATCCAGGTTCATCTGTTGATTTTTTAGGCTCTTTAAACTTGCTGCTACTTCCCCAGCATCACTTCCCCCTAAATCTGTGACTCCTTCATTAATCACAGGAGCGGGGCCACAAATAGCCAACGTGGCACCGTCCTCCCCAGATCCTCTTACAGAACCTCCTTCTCCCTCTCTATCAAGAATTTTATTTTTCCCCAGTTTTCTTTGCCTATCCGACACTTCTACATTTTCATTAGTAGCAGTTTCAGATTCAACTTCAAGATTACCTTGCTCAGAACTGGATGAACCTGGTGCTTCATCCTCATTAGCGGATTTGAAGGATTCGCTTGAAGATTCAGACTCATGAACCTCGCTGGCTTTAAGAATTTCCTCCAAGAATCTTGCACGAGAGCTAGAAGCAACTGGTTTTCTAGCCAAAACTTTTACTCTTCGTGCCCTGGGGGATGGAGTTAGTTTAGGTGTGGGTTCAGGAGTGGGTTCAAGAACTGGAGGGTTTTGGGGGGGATGAAGATCTGGTTGGTGAATGTGAACTGCAAACTGAAGGAGAATTAGAACTGGAAGTTTCTTTCCCATGATCAAGGTTTGTGGAGGAAGATGAAGCACGGGGTGGTGAAGACATTGTTATGAATAATTTTGGAAAAGAAGAGACGATCAGTTTTGGTTTGAGAAGAATAAAGAACTTGGTTCGACTTATGATGTTATGAAGATAGGAAGTAATGATGGCCCTTTTATAAGATGTGGCTATGAATTATACAACAGGCAGAATATTTAATCAAGTGGGAGTCTAATTGATGTAGGAGTGTCATTGATTAGACGGTTAAGACTCTACTAAATCTAGGCTAATTAAGTAGTGATGGGACTTCTTGGACCGGGTTCATTTTGGGATAAGTACAAAGAATTTGAAATGAACCAAATATAGATAGAGTCCTGCTCATGTGTGACTGTAATTAATTCAATAATTGTATGGAGATGAACATGTACCTTGTCAGTCAGATGAACCAGCAGGGATGAACTAGGTTCATCGTGTTAAAGTCTTTAATTTGCCTTAATTTACAAAGATAGAAAAATATCATTAGCAACCGGGGAATCATATTAATACATGGCAAGAGAGTATGACAGTAAAGTCATGATACTGAGCAATGATTAGTCTGGTTGATTATCTATGTTAGTGTTTCTAGCCAAAAAAAAAAAAATCATTTTTTTTAATTAAGTAATCTTAATCATCCCTAATTCAAGTCGATTTCTCTCAAAATGCTCCCTACTTAGTGATTTAGTAAAGATATATGCAATTTGTTGGTTAGTAGCACAAAATTCAATGGAGATCATTCCTTTTTCATAGTTATCCCTTAGGAATGGTGTTTAACATCTATGTGCTTAGTTCTTTTATGATGAACTGGGTTCTTCGTCATACTGATTGCACTAGTGTTGTCATAGAAAATAGGAATGCATCCAACCTCTATACCAAAGTCCATGAGTTGTTGCTTGATCCTTAGGAATTGAGCACAACATGAGGCTACAGCCACATATTCAGCCTCAACAGGAGACAAGGCTACTGAATTTTGTTTCTTGGTGGCCCAAGACACAAGGCATGAGCCCAAAAAGTGAGCCACGCCTGAAGTACATTTCCTGTCAACCAGGAAACCTGCATAATCAGCATCAGCATATCCTACAAGGTCGAAATTACTACCTTTAGGATACCAAAGGCACAAATCAGTGGTGTCTTTCATATATCTCAAAATTCTCTTCACTGCAGTTAGGTGGGACTCCTTTGGATTTGCCTGAAACCTAGCACACAGTCCTACACTGAACACAATATCAGGTCTGCTGGCAGTGAGATATAATAGAGACCCAATCATTCCTCTGTATATCTTTTGATCAACGGATGAATTAGGTTCATCCATATCTAATTTTGTAATTGTGGCTATAGGGTTGTCTATTTCCTTTGAGTCTTCCATTTTAAATTTCTTGAGCAATTCTTTCACATACTTTTGTTGATGGATCATTGTTCCATTTGAGTTTTACTTGATTTGCAAGCCTAAGAAGAAGTTTAGCTAACCCATCATACTCATCTCAAACTCACTCCTCATAAGTATAGCAAATTCCTTACTTAATTTTTCAGAAGTCGCCCCAAATATGATATCATCCACATATATTTGCACAACCAGGAGTTCTTTACCCTTTTTCCTTTAAGAACAAGGTACTGTCAATTTTACATCGTTTGTATCCATGTTCTAGCAGGAACTTTGATAGACGCTCATACCATGCTCTTGGTGCTTGTTTGAGACCATAAAGAGCCTTGTCAAGTTTGTATACATGGTCAGGTGACTCCTTGCTTTCAAAACCTGGAGGCTGTTTGACAAATACATCTTCCTTCAGATAGCCATTGAGGAAGGCACTCTTAACATCCATCTGATGGAGAGTGAATTCCATGTGTGCAGCAAATGTTATAAGAAGTCTGATTGCGTCCGTCTTGCCACAGGGGCAAAGGTCTCATCATAGTCAATTCCCTTTTCTTGACTGTATCCTTGAACAACTAGTCTAGCCTTGTTCCTTGTAACAGTTCCATCCTCATCGAGCTTGTTTCTGAAGACCCACTTTGTGCCAATCACTGATCTGTCTAGTGGTCTGGGTACCAAGTGCCACACTTGACTTCTTTCAAATTGATTCAGCTCTTCTTGCATGGCATTTACCCAGTCAGCATCCTGTAGGGCTTCACCAATGTTCTTTGGTTCAATCAAGGATAGAAAGGCATCAAACGCACACAGATTTTTCAAAGAGGATCTTGTTTTGATTCCAGATGTCAGATCTGTTATGATGTTCTCAAGAGGGTGAGAACTCTGATATCTGTGTGGTTTGAGAACCAACTGTTCACTTCTAGATAGTTCCATGGTGTCTTGTTGTTGTGGAACATGATCAGGGCCAAGGTTCACATGTTGAGTTCCCCCTGTCATGTTGCTTGGGGTAGTTGGACCTGGTCCATCACCTGTTCCATCTTCCATGTTTGCTTCAATGTTTTCACTGCTTCTCACCAGTCCAAGCTCCTCATCTTCTGGTTCCTGTCTCTCAGCAAGAGTGTTAGTTTCATCAAAGATAACATGTACACTCTCTTCTACACACATAGTTCTTTTATTATACACTTTATAAGCCTTATTATGTGATGAATATCCCAAGAATACTCTCTCATCACTTCTGGGATCAAATTTACCTAGGGAATCTTGCCATTATTGTGCACAAAGTACTTCCATCCGAAAGCCCTAAGGTGGGATATGTTGGGCTTTCTCCCTTTAAGTAATTCATAAGGAGTTTTTTCTACCAGAGGCCTGGTCATGCATCTATTTATTATGTAGCATGCAGTGTTTATTGCTTCTACCCAGAAGCTATGGGGTAGTTTGCTAGAAAGAAGCATGGTTCTTGCCATATCTTCAAGAGTTCTATTCTTTCTTTCAACAACCCATTTTGTTGTGGGGTTCAAGGGGCAGAAAAATTGTGATTGATACAATGTTCATCACAGAACTCAACAAACTTTGCATTCTCAAATCCAGTACCATGATCAGATCTTATTGATGCTAGTTGATTTCCTAACTGATTTTGAGTTTTCTTAACAAATGAGGTGAACATATCAAATGCTTCATCCTTAGATGTCAGAAATAAGGTCCAAGTGAACCTTGAATAGTCATCAACTAGCACCATTACATATTTCTTACCACCTCTGCTCAGAGTTCTCATAGGACCACATAGGTCCATATGAACCAGTTCCAACGTCCTGGTGGTACTGACCATTTTCTTACTTTTGAAAGAAGATCTTACTTGATTCCCCTTGCACATGTCTTCACAAACTTTGTCTTCCTTGAACTTAATGTTAGGAAGCCCTACCACTAAGTCTTTAGAGACTAGTTTGTTTAGTTAACTTAGACTTGCGTGACCAAGTCTTTTGTGCCACAGGAGGGGATCACTGTCCAACACACTTAGGCAAGTGAGTTCATTTTCAGACAGTGTGGACAAGTCTATGACATAGATGTTATTCATTCTTTTTCCCTGCAAAACAATTTTGTCCGTAAGTAGGTTAATCACAAAACATTTTGTGGAAGTAAAGGAAACAAGGTTACCTCTGTCACACAGTTGTGACGCACTGATCAGGCTATATTTAAAGACATCTATCAGGTACACATGTTCAATGGAACGTGTGTCATCTACCAACCCCAATAATTTCACCTTTCTTTCCATTTCCAAAGGAGACATTTCCTCCTTTGAGGCTTTCAAGTGAAAGGAACTGTTCCTTGTTCCCTGTCATATGCTTTGAGCAGCCACTATCCAAATACCAAATTTGACTGCCTCCTCTCACTTGAACCTACAAAAAGAAATCAGGGGTTAGTTTTAAGAACCCTAACTAGTTTGGGTTATTTTCTATGAGAGAATGGATGAATCAAGCTTTTTCCGGCTCAATTTGGTAGCCAGTTTTTCTTTTTAACAAAACTCTCATTTCTTCGACTGGCCTGCTCTTTTGCAGTACACTCAATTTTGTAGTGGCTAGTCTTACCACAGTGGGTGCAGATTTTATTCTCAAGGAGAGTGAGATACTTGCTTTTGGGATCCCACTTGGGCAATTCACTCCCAAAGCCAATCCCTCTCCGGTTGCTACTATGATTCTCTTGAAGCCATGTTAAGGCATCAGAGGATTTATTCCATTTACAAGTTCGATCAAATTCATATTTGACTTTGCCAAGTTCTTCTTTAAGTGTTCTTATCTATTCATCCTTGGCATATATATTATCTTTTAGTTTTCTCACATTTTCTTCTAACATGATATGGGAATGATCAACAACCTTTTTACTGGACCTTAGCTTTAGCTTTAAGTTTTCAGATTTTAGTTCTAGAATCTCAGTTTCAAGTGGATGAACCTGGTTCAACAAGACAGTGTTTTTCTTTTCAGATTCACTAAGTCTGATTTCCAGGTTCATGCATTTTGCTTTTAGCATTTCACATTCTGTAGAGAGTTGTTCCTTCTCTTTGGTTGTTTCTTCGGAATCATCCATGAAATCAAGTAGCAACTCAGAGAGTTTTTCCTTAGATAGGAACTTTATTTTATTTTTAAGATGGGAGATACTTACCTCTGGTTCTTCATGTGATTCCTCATCGGATTCTCCAATTTCCATGAGCGCCTGATCTTCATTCTCACCATCTTCTGATTCTTCATCTGAACTTTCCCCTCAAGAAGCAACCACAACTTTTGTTGTGGTTTTCTTGGGTTAGACCAGTTCTTTCTTTCATATCTCTCCTTTTTCCATTCCACTTCCCACTGAGGATAGTTCTTGATAAGGTGGTCAGTCTTTCCACACTTGTAGCATCCCTCTTTGGTTGGCCTTTCTGAAGCTTTTTCTTTGTTGTAATTTCCTCCTCTAGAGATGCCCTTCTTCCTATTAGAAAGTTTTTGAATTCTTTGGTAATTATGGCCATCTCATTTTCCTCAAGATCTACTCCCTCAGTGATTCTCAGTGCTAGACTCCTCTCCTTTTTTTGACCATCCATCTTCATTGTCTGCCTTCTAAGTTCATAGGCAGTAAGGTTTCTAATTAGTTCATCCAATCTGAGGGTTGCCATATTTTTGGATTCCTGGATAGCAATGATTTTTCTTTCCCAGGAGATTGGTAAGACCCTTGTCAGGATCTTCTCTACCCTGTCCTCCTCAAGAATGACTCTACCAAGAGACTTAAGTTCATTTGCCAAAGTTGTGAACCTTGTATACATCTCTTGGATTGTCTCTCCTTCTTTCATAGTGAAGTTTTCATACTGTGAGTATAGTAGAGTACCTCTTGATCTTTTTACCTGAGGTGTTCCTTCCTGGGCTACTTGCAAGGTATCCCAGATTTCTTTGGCAGTGGTGCAGCTTTGGATTCTGCTATACTCGTCTAGGCTTAGTCCACACACTAGCCACTTCTTGGACTTTGCATTCTTCTCCCATTTCTTCAGATCCTCAGCAGTGCAGTCAACTCTAGTCTTTGGTACATCTACACCTTCAGCAGTCTTCTTTATGGTAGCTAGAGGACCATCAGTGACTATGTCCCAGAGTTCATAGTCTTCTCCAAACAGGTGGTTCTTCATCCTGTTCTTCCACCAAGAGTAATACTAGCCATTGAAGAGTGGTGGCCTTGCAGTTGATTGACCCTCCCAGTTTCCAGGTGGTGTACTCATTTTGATATTTTCCAAGGTGTTAGCCTTTTTAAGGATAACCTGCTCTAATACCAATTGATGTTTTATACGTCAATACCACACAAGAGGGGGGGGGGATGATTTGTGTGGTGTCCAATTTTTGAGTAGTGTCCCAGTAGAAGAACGTGGTTCTTCTTGGTGTTCCAACTTCTACTGGTGCGGAATAATAAATGCAGTAAAGTAAAAACACGGAGATTTTTACGTGGAAAACACCTGGCTCAAAAGGTGAAAAAATCACAACCTACTCCTCAGTAGGATTTTCCCAAACGCTTCACTACAACTCTGAGCCAAACAGCATTTACAAAATAAACTCTTTTGTAAACCTAGGACTAACTCTAATCCCTTTGTAGCAAACTAGCCTCTAGCTAATTGCGACAAGCTTCAAGTTAACTCTAACTTGAACAGTGTGTACCTATTACAATTGCTTCTAATAAAGCTGAAAGATACAATATAAAATCACCAACTACAACCAACTAGACTCGAAAGACAAATAGATGGAACTGGTTCTTCTAGCTGGTCAGTAGCCTTTGTGTCGCACAAGGATTCTGCTTGCAAAATTTCTCTGGTAATTTTGCTTTCAGTTCTTGCTTCCATTCTGTCTTTGTGCGAATAATTCTTCAGTATGAATACTTCAACATTACATAGCACCAGAAGTTGAGATGTTCTTGTTTAGTTCTAATGCAACTCTTCCTTGGTGGAAGAGTTTGTGTTTATCTCAACTTCCTTCCGTTGTTTTTTCCCTTGATGAACTCGAACTCTAACCTCTTATCAATTTGAAACCTTTTCGCATTAGGAGACAACCTCTTAGTCCATGGATAATTCACAGATCATGTTCATGTTTATCTCCTGTGCATGTACGGTTCTTGTGCCAATAGGTTCATTTGAGTAGGTTTGCCCTGATGGACCTGGTTCAACTGGGTAGGCATTTGTCAATCTTCAAAACCATGCACTGACTTGAGTCAACACCAATAAAATCTCCAATGTTCCAAAACATTCAAAAATTACTTTTATGTTTCAACGAATCTGTATTCATTTATTATCATTTTCTCTCATTATATTATCTTACAGCATTACTATTTCCTATCTTGATGAACCAATGACTGTGACATGCAATGAGACAACGCAACAAAAGGGCAGTGATTCAGAAGAAGAAGATACCATACCCGATGAAATTATCAGAGAAGTTGAGGATTTTGAAAATAGACCTAAGTCCAATCTGAACGAAACCGAGATAGTCAACCTGGAAGATTCAGAAACTGTCAAGGAAACTCGCATCAGCATTCATCTATCTCCATCAGAGAAAGTGGAATACACACAATTCTTGAAAGAGTATGAAGACATATTTGCATGGTCGTACGATGACATGACTGGTCTAAGTACGTCCATTGTGGCTCACAAGTTACCAACCAATCTAATGTGCCCGCCGGTAAAGCAGAAGCTTAGAAAATTCAAGCCTGATATGAGTATGAAATCAAAGAGGAAGTTACCAAGCAAATCAACGCCAAGGTTCTCAGGGTAGTTGAATATACGACATGGTTATCCAATATCGTGCCAGTACCCAAGAAATATGGAAAGGTCAGAGTTTGTGTCGATTACCGGGATCTCAACCGGGCCAGTCCGAAGGATGATTTCCCTCTCCCGAACATACACATCCTGATTGACAATCGCGCTAAGCATGAACTTCAATCGTTCGTGGATTATTTTGCTGGTTACCACCAGATTTGGATAGACGAGGAAGACGCTGAGAAAACAACTTTCATTATGTCGTGGGGAGTTTACTGTTATAAGATGATGCCGTTCGGACTAAAGAATGCTGGGGCCACCTATATGAGAGCTATGACCACAATCTTCCATGATATGATACATAAAGAAATTGAGGTGTATGTGGATGACGTCATCATCAAGTCCAAGAGAGCCACTGACCATATAGTAGATTTGAGAACATTCTTCGACAGGCTGCGAAAGTACAACTTGAAGTTAAACCCCACAAAATGTGTGTTCGGAGTTCCTGCTGGGAAACTGCTTGGGTTCATCGTCAGCCGCTAAGGAATAAAACTGGATCCATTAAAGGTCAAAGCCATCCAAGAATTGTCACCGCCAAAGAACAAAAAAGATGTGATGAGTTTCCTAGGACGCCTTAACGACATCAGCCGATTCATAGCCCAGTCCACGGTTATATGTGAACCAATCTTCAAGATGCTGAAGAAAGATGCTGTGAACGAACGTACCGATGATTGTCAGAAAGCTTTCAACAGAATCAAGGAATACTTGTCGACATCACCGGATTTGGTCCCACTAGATCCAGGTAGACCCTTGATACTCTACCTTGCGGCATTAGATGGAATTTATGGCTGCGTTCTGGGGTAGCACGACGAGACAGGAAGAAAGGAACATGCTATTTATTATCTGAGAAGCATTTCACTCCCTATGAGGCACGGTATTCTCTACTGGAACGTACCTACTGTGCTCTAACCTGGGTAGCCCAGAAGCTAAGGCATTACTTATGTGCCTACACAACGTATCTCATATCAAGGATGGATCCCTTGAAATATATCTTTCAGAAGCCCATGCCCACCGGAAAACTGGCAAAATGGCAAATCCTGCTGAGTGAGTTCGACATTGTCTATGTGACTGAGAAAGCGGTCAATGGACAAGCACTGGCAGATCATCTTGCCGAGAACCCCGTGGGAGGAGAATACGAACCCTTGAAAACGTATTTTCCCGATGAAGAAGTGTCATTCATAGGAGAAGACATTGCAGAATCCTATGACGGGTGGAGAATGTTCTTCAACGAAGCAGCCAATTTCAAAGGAGTAGGCATTGGAGCTGTCCTGATATTGGAAACAGGTCAACACTACCCGGTATCTGCCAAACTCAGATTTCTCGGCACCGACAATATGGCAGAATATGAAGCCTGCATCTTGGGGCTCAATATGGCCATTAACATGAATATCCAAGAGTTGCTAGTAATTGGTGACTCAGATCTGCTAATACACCAAGTACAAGGAGAATGGGCTACCAATAATTCCAAGATATTGCCATATCTGTACCATGTGCTGGAATTGAGGAAAAGGTTCACAAAGACAGAATTTCGGCACGTCCCCAGAATTCAGAACGAGTTTGCCGATGCATTGTCCACTCTATCATCCATGATACAACATCCAAATACGAACTTCATTGATCCTATTCCAGTAAAGATCCATAGCCAGCCGGCATATTGTGCCCGGGTTTAAGAAGAAGCAGACGGAAGACCATAGTTCCACGACATCAGGGAATACTTGTCAAAGGGAGAGTACCCAGAGCTTGCAAATCACACTCAGAAATGCACGCTCCGGAGATTGTCCAATAATTTCTTTCTCAATGGAGGAAACCTGTACAGAAGGCCTCCTGACTTGGGATTATTAATATGTGTCGATACAAAGGAAGCCTCCAGGCTACTTGAAGAGATACATGCTGGGACCTGTGGCCCACATTTGAATGGTTTTGTCTTAGCAAAGAAAACACTCAGAGCCGGTTACTTCTGGATGACCATGGAAACAGACTGCATCTAATATGTCCTAAAATTTTACCAATGTCAAGTGCATGCAGATATGATAAAGGTACCCCCAAATGAGCTCAATGCAACAAGCTCACCTTGGTCGTTCGTCGCCTTGGGAATGGACGTTATTGGACCAATCGAGCCCACAGATGAATGGAGCTGTTGATTACTTCACCAAATGGGTCGAAGTAGCTATTGATTACTTCACCAAATGGGTCGAAGCGGTATCCTACAAAGAAGGGACTAAGAAAGTCGTGGTAGACTTTGTCTGTGACCGTATCATTTGTCGGTTCGGGGTTCCGGAGTCAATCATCACCGATAATGGCTCCGATATCAATAGTGATCTGATGAAATCCATGTGCGAGACTTTCAAAATCAAGCACAAGAATTCCACAGCCTATAGACCACAGATGAATGGAGCTGTGGAAGCCGCCAACAAGAACATCAAAAAGATATTGAAAAAGATGATAGAAAATCACAAACAGTGGCATGAAAAATTATCATTCGCCTTACTGGGATACCGCACCACAGTCCGCACATTAACCGGGGCAACTCCTTATTTACTGATTTATGGTACTGAAGTTGTTATCCTTGCCGAAGTGGAGATCCCTTCCTTAAGAATCATACAAGAAGCTGAGCTTAGCGATGCAGAATGGATAAAAGGCCGCTACGAGCAGTTGGCCCTCATAGATGGGAAAAGGATGAATGCAATATGTCATGGTCAACTTTATCAGAATAGAATGTCCAGAGCCCTCAACAAGAGAGTCAAGCCAAGATAGTTCACACCGGGGCAGCTGGTGTTAAAGAAGATTTTTCCATATCAAGATGAAGCCAAGGGAAATTTTCTCTCAACTGGCAAGGTACGTATATGGTTCACCGAGTAGCGATTCCGCTCCAATTCTCCCGGCCATATCAAACCTAACCTCTCTCATAGAACCGTTCATTCATCTAGTCATAGATGTTGCGTCCGTCATTGTGATGACTTCACCGGTATACTTCGCCGATGGATCCGGAACTACATACGGCCTGATTCCTGTAAAACTAGGGATATGTAGGCAGCTCAGAATCCAGGGTGCAACCTAAATCTCTCTAACCATTTCGCTCAGTCAAAATTGACTATCGTATCTTTACCCGACAACTCTTTCATCCTTTTCGGGTAAAGAGGGGCAGCTGTTGTTACCCAATTTTCCCTCAAAATATTTTAAATTTCCATATATATAGCTTCAAAATCATGCATTAATAGCAATTGGTATTTTTTCATTATTTTTCCTACAATTTTATTAATTTGTCCAGTATTTATTTCCAATAAATAATTATAAAATTGCATCATAAATGATTTCAAAGGCATTTATTGATTTAATTTATTATTTATGGTCCTATTAAGACCAAAGTATTTCATAATTAGCCAGATTGGCATCTTTTGGCTATAATTGCAATAACTTTAGCATTATAGCCCAAGCATATAATTTTGCATTATTTTATTCCAGAAATTAGTTATTTGTACTTTAAAATACTAAATAATCATTTCAAACTATTTTCTATGCGTGAAATTCATTTTTATAATTATTAGCTATTCTGTAAATTATTTTAATTAATTTAAGATGGGTATTTAACAAAAAGCCATTTTTATTTCGATTCTAGACTAATTAAACTAGCCAAAACCTATTAAATTAATCCAACAGACCCCAAGCCCAAATACCCTTGAGCCCAATCTGATATACCCAACCCAATACCCCATTTCAATCCCGACCGTTGATCATTCAGATCAACGGTCCAGATATCCCTTACCTTAATTAAACCAAATGACCCCCATCCTAAACCCTCATTCCCTCTCATTTCTCTCATGTGCTCTCCACTGTCATCCCCTTCTCTTTCAAATCCCCTCTGCCCAAACCCTAAGCCCCTCGCTATTTCCTGGTTCCCCGGTAATTATGGTGGTCTCACCACCACCCCTAGCCTCTATGGCTCCTCTCCATGGCCTGATTCTNAGGTCCTCAAAAAAACAGTTGGTTTTTCATTCCCCCCCCCCCCCCCCGCCTGCGGGTCCGTGCTCACCATTCTCATGCCACCATGGCCTTCTGAGTAAGATCGCTATTTCCTTACTATACCTATGGTTTCTAATCCAGTCTCTTCTCGTCTCTAGGTTGTCTCTCTCCGAAACCCTAACTCTAGATATTGACTCCTTAGATCTGTAACAGATCTGAGTTTATTCGAGTTATCTTTACTGTTTTCTTAAAGAGTTTTTCGATTTTCTAAAGCATCTCTTCATC
>ML387361.1:4300-23782 GCA_005239525.1 Nicotiana knightiana | reverse complement strand
TAGGGCTGGCGTTTCAGCCCTAACGCCTGGCTAACGCCAGGCAGGGCCAAGTTGTTTGGTTTTGTCTCCCGGCTATCGCCTGGGTGTCTCCTTTTACGTATGTTCTGACGTAGCTGCATCCTTTTAGCTCCATTTCATCTCCACTTCACCCATACATAAAATAAACTCCATTAAACACTTAACAAGTATATTTTATGTATGGTATATCATATGATTCAACTATGCAATTTAGTCTTGCATCATACGCGTGACATGATTCTTGACACGTCGAACTAAACGAGTATGCGTACGCGTGACTCGTATTGAGTTAATTATTTAAATAATCGAATAATAAGAAAGGTTAAAAATACAAATATATCCTAAAAGTGAGTAATTAAACAATTTAAGCCAAGTTTAATCATTAAGCGACCGTGCTAGAACCACGGAATTCGGGAGTGCCTAACACCTTCTCCCGGGTTAACAGAATTCCTTACCCGGATTTCTGGTTCGCAGACAATTTAAACAGAGTCAAAATTCCTCAATTTGGGATTTAAACCGGTGACTTGGGACACCAAATAAACTATTCCAAGTGGCGACTCTAATAAAAATAAAATATTCCCATTTCGAATAATGTCACTTTAAGTGGAAAAACTCCCATACCCCCTTTGGGGCGTATAAAAGAGGAGGTGTGACAGGCCCGAGGACCAGGTTCGGCCAATTTCGGGAATTTTGGTTAAAATTGATATTTTTCTAGTAGGCTTTGCTCCTTTGGCGTATATTGATGATATTAATCTGGTTTGGTTAGATTAGGAGCAGTCGGGAGCCGATTCGAGAGGCAAGAGCATCGCGGATTAGTATTTGGGCCGGTTTGAGGTATGTAATGACCGTAAATCTTGTCCTGAGGGTATGAAACCCCGGACTTCGTATTTTCACACTATTTTGGAGTGGCACATACGTCGGATAATGAGTGTGTGGCGTGCACTAATTTTTTGGATTTGGACTTGGTCCTTTCCGCGGCAACTATTGAGTTGCGTATTTACTTTAAATCATATGTTAAATCGTGTTTTAAAACTATTTCTATATTTGGGTTGTAAGCCGTGTTTGGGGCCTTGCGCCGACTTCTTTAGACCCCTTGGGGGATTTTACTGCTATTTCATCACTGTGTTGGCTTATGATTTACACTCAGTCATATTATGTTTAACTGTTTTCGGAACTCAGCCTTATTTACACTATTTCTGAGATATAAAACGATGTTTTGGGTCGAGTACCCCATTTTACTGATAGCCCGAGGGGCTTACTGAGAGGTCCTGACTGAGTGAGGCCGAGGGCCTGATTGTGAGGATATGAGATGCCACGAGGTGTCTTGATATTAGTGCTTGCGCTGAAGGAGTCCCTCCGGAGTCTGTACACACCCCCAGTGAGAGTAGGTACCTACCTAGTGCGAGTGCCGAGTGACGAGTGATTGGGAGCCATGAGTGACAGTAAGGTTTCTCGAGGGGCTGATAATGAGTGATTTAGTGTTTCTCCAAATTTTTTCAATAGGACGAATTCAATCTCGTCATCTCTTAGGTCGTTCCCTTTCACAGCACAAGTGTAGGTAGTAATGTGCTCATTGGGTCCGAGGTCCCATTGTACTTCGGGATGTCGGGCATTCTGAATTTCTTCGGGATGGGCTTCGGAGCCGCACTCGATGGGAATGGTTTTTTCACTAACTTCTTTAAGTCTACACCTTTGAGAATCGGCGGTGTGCCCGGGATCTGATCGACCCTCAAGTTATAGGTCTCCACTTTTTTGTCGTTGGCTTCTATCTTCTTTTCGCTTGATTCAGTCCTCTTTGTAAGGTCCTCGAGCATCTTCATGATAGTGGGGTCGACTTCTGACCCCTTCTTGCTCGACCTCTCCGGTGCCTGTTCACCTCGAGGAGCCGTTTACGGTGGCGCTGTGCTTGGAGTTTTTTTATGGCTTTGCAGCTGAGCAATAGCCACTTGTTGTGCTTGCAACATCTCAAAAATGACGTGAAGGCTAACTTCTCTTTCCCTTTGAGGAAGGTCCCTCTGTGCTTCATGTTGGTCTCCCTCGCGCACACTTCCGTCCATATGAGAGCTTATGTCGACATGTCGAGCGTTGTGTGAGCCTTCATCAAGGGGGCTTTGTATTGGTGCCCCTTCAGGGTTTTGTGGTGGTATGCTGGTGCCTGAAGCGGCTACACCGTTCTCTCTGTGATCCTCACGACCGTTGTTTTCATGTCCATTTACGAAGTTAGATTTTGACCTGAAATTGAAGATTATTGGACAAGAAAAAAGTGTAAAGAATAACTTGCATTTTCAGGAAACCAGCACTAAAACAATCACTATTATTTTTAGCCTCACGATGGGCGCCAACTGTTTACCTTGAAAATGGTAATTACAATTATATTAGAATTTGTGGTTCTAAAAACACGTGATCTATTTTAATACTAGTTGATTAGGCAATAGATGCTAAGTGAGAAGTAACAAAAAAAGATAAGGGCGAAGGAAGATGAGATTGTGCAAATCGAGCAGCTGGGGAACGGGGCCTTGAGCTTGGTTGGAAAGGGCCTCGAGGTCGAGCTCGAGAGCTTGATAAGGGGCGGTCGAACATGATTCAACAGTATCGAAATCCTCGAAGATGGCCTTTTTACGATCAATAATAAGTAATAAACGAAGAACAATTAATGAACACAATAAAAGAAAGTCAATAAATCAATGAATTATAGAGAATTCTTGAGTTAGAGAGCAGAGAATGTTCTTATTCTTGTGTATTGAGTATCATGTCTCTTACAAAGTGACAAGGGTCCCCTTTATATATGAGGGTGAATCCCAACATAGTACATGCGTAATTATTATAAAAGAGAGATGACTGATACAACCATTTAATGCCACGGTACGGGCCTGTACTATTTTGCGTACTTGGTCAACTTTAAGCACATGCCTTTTGGGGATTTCCCTCCTTTTTGATGATGGTCTTCGATCTACACTGCTTCAGGGTCGAGAACCCTCTATGTGCCCCCTCAATGCCAAAACTTGAACCTTCGAGCCTTCTGAGCGCCGTAATGATCGTAAAATCGGGTTCTCCGATTTTTTCCGTATACATGCTTTAATGAATGAATCTGCAAGCTCAGCAAAAGAATCAATAGAATTTTCAGGTAAAAGAGAATACTATGTTAATGCCCGTTTTGTTAGTGTTTCTCCAAAAAAATTTACCAACATTGATTCGATTTCCTGCTTGGTTAAATCATTTCCCTTTATGCCCGTTGTAAATGCAGTTACATGATCTCGTGGTCGGTTGTTCCCTCATATTTTGGGAGATCAGGCATTTTTAACTTCTTAGGAATTGGGAGAGGGGCCGCACTTGGCTTCTAAGGTTGTTGTGAATATTTTTCAATATTCACTCCTTTAATCACATATGGTACGTCAGGTATTGGTTCTATGCGATCATTTTTCTCTTTCATCTGTTTCTGTGAAGTTAGAACCAAATTTTATAAATCAGAGTTATTTTGTGTACCAGACCTTCTTTCACCGAATTCATTTGGAGTTCCTCCACTCCCTGAATTAGCAAGCCCCGAGCGTGGATTTTCTATGGTTACAGTATTGTTTGGGGGAGGAGTTGGTGGTGCAGTTGTCAATCCTCTCTTAAAGCATCTTGCTCAACAGTCTGCTCGTCCCCATGTTGTTCATTCGTGTGTGA
This sequence comes from Nicotiana knightiana, assembly GCA_005239525.1. NCBI lineage: Eukaryota > Viridiplantae > Streptophyta > Magnoliopsida > Solanales > Solanaceae > Nicotiana > Nicotiana knightiana. The sequence continues at coordinate 20,098 of ML387361.1, read as the reverse complement.
TGTTGATCTTTCAGGTGCTCCCTCTCGAGAGTGTCAAGGAGATTCTTGTAAGGAAGGGATTGGTGGAGATCCTCCCTCCTGTTGGTTAATGTTGTTGACAGTTGACATAATTTGGTTGTGAGAAAGAAAGATTTTCAAAGTAAAAAGATTATCAATTTTTCGGTAACGGAATAAATTAGTTAAAGCCTATTTAGAAGAAATCATATTACTGATAACCAAATAATTCCTTACTTCCTCAATAATTCGCTTGACAAATAAATATGGTAATAAGATTGAAAAGAGGGAATAATGAATTTCACAAAACAAACAGAAAAAATCAATATATTATGATAATACTCGAAATTTATCCTTGTAAGCACGTAATTTTTTACGCGAGCAACTTTTAAAAGTAGTATTTTAAAAATATTTACTTATTCTTATTTTATAGGTTTTTATTCCACTTTTAGTTTGAACTTTAAAACATAAGTTTAAAAAAACACAAAAATAGTTTTATAACTCTTTTTTTAGCTTATTAGTACTTTATAATATTTATAACATTTAAAAATTTCCAAAAATATTTTCATTTTAATATATAGTTCACTTTAATATTTTATTCTTACTAACTAAGATTAATTAGTATATTTTAGTAGTATTTAATTTTTATTTTTATTCAATAAGAAAGAATTGAATTTGGGCCTGGGAGCTCATTTTCAGACTTTAGTGGCTCAGCAAGACAAAGGCCTGCAAATCCCTCCCTTAATCTTAGCCATTGATCTACTTTTATCAAAGGGCCAATATTAATTCCCCATCCCAAATAAAACCATTTCTTTCTCTCAAAATTAAATCTAGTATCACCGCCCACCAAAAAACGGGAGCCTTTGCTTTTCTCCATAAAAAAAATAACCTCCACTTCCCTTCAAAAATGAGCAAAGGACCTAATTCCTAAAAATCTTCCGCCATCTAACCTCTAATTCCCTAAGCTAGAAAACGGCAGCTCTTTCTCTGATTTTGAAAGACTAAACACAATCTTTCAATAAACCAAAAAAACGGCAGCTCTCCGTAATTTTGAAAGACGAAACACAATTTTTCAATAAACAAGAACAATGCACAATAGGTCGCAAATATGTATTAAATCAGATAATTAGGCCAATTATTAATAGTTTAGCGACCGTGCTAAAATCACGAAATTTGGGTGTGCCTCATACCTTCTCCATGGTTAACAGAATTCCTTACCTGGTTTTCTGTGTTCGCGGACTATAAATAAGAGTCAATTTCCTCGATTTGGATTTAAAATAAACTAGTGACTTGGGACATCGTGAATTATTCCAAGTGGTGACTCTGAACTAATTAAATAATCCCATTTCAATCAATGTCACTTTAATTGGAAAAACTCCCTACCCTCCTCGGGAAAAAGGAGGTGTGACAGCTCTGGCGACTCTGCTGGGGAAAAAACCCCAGAACATCTGGTTCAGGGTTCAGAATTCGAGCTTAGAATGATTGTTATACTTGGCTTTTCTTTATTATCTGATTTTTTACGTGTTTGAGCCTAATATGCTAAATGCTACTTTTTACCGCTTTGATATTATTTGAACTGTGTATAAAACTGTTGTGAAACCCTTCTTCTCTCTGAGTCTTCTAAATCTTCTGGGAAGTGCACGCTGGCGTGACTTCTTTTCTGTTAGTGTCATACCCTTATTTATAACAAGGATCAGATCAGTTACAAAGACGGATGGCCTTTTGGTTACCAGTACGTTTGGCCCCCTTCGGCTCGAGTTGTTCGCTCGGGTAAGCCATGTCTAAAATAATACACTCAGGTTTAAACCTAGAATAACATAGTCTCATGTCGGATCCCTAGTAGGAACATTTGTTTGTGTCACGTGCATTTGATTTTGGGGACTCAACATAGGGGTTGGGTCCGTCTAGGACAGGTGTACCCAAATTAAAAGATCATCTTGATGCATCTTACGTGCTACTTTCGCATTTGTTTGTTTCGACCTGCATGTTGACTGGCTGTTAGAATAGGGAAAGAGAAAAAAAGAAAAAAGAAACAAAAAAAATCAAGAGTGAGAGGTAAGTATTTGAAAAGTTCTGAAACTCTGCCGAAATTCCAAAAAAAAAAAATAAGAAGAAAAGAAAAGGTCATTTCAAACTGAGCCAAAAATTTCAAGTACCATGTTTCCCATGTTCCGTCAAAACTGGTGGAACTACGCGAATCTGATTCTCAACGGATATGAGATACGTAGGCTAATCTCATCGGTTCCGGCCCATAATTTTAAAAAAAATCCAAAAATATTTCTTTTACTTCCTTCTGTAGAAAGTCTTTTATAGACCCTAATTTTTAAAAATACAAAAATATATATTTCCTTTTAATTTCCTCTCAAAATCCAAAAATATGTTCATTCTTTATTCGAAAATTGAAAAGAAAATTCAAGATTCAAAAATATTTTCTTTTTTCATTAGAAGTATTTCTTTCATAAATTCAAAATAAAAGTCCAAAATTCTAAAAATATTTCATTTCTTCTTTAGAAGTTTTTCTTTTGAAATTCCGGAATAAAAAAAAAAGAGAAATTCAAAAAATATATATTTTCTTTCTTCTTTAGAAGTCTTTCTTTTCACAAATTCTCAAAAAAAAAAATCAAATCCAAAAATATTTCTTTCTTCTTTATAAATCTTTCTTTCAGAAATTAAAAAAATTCAAAATCCAAAGAAAAAAAAAAGAGTTAGGTTATTTACTTAGGCAAACCGCATCAGGTTCGATCTACTGTCTAAAGAAAGTAGAAGAAAAACAAAAACAAAAACAAAAAAAAAAGAAAGAAAGAATTAAAGAAAAAAAGGAAAAAAAGTGTTTATTCTAATATGCTTATTATTTTGAAATAAAAGTTAGTTAAACGTGTCCGGTTTGTTGGTTTGCAATGGCAAGTCACCAAGAACAATCCAAGGTCCCTCAGAAATAAAAATATCTTCTCAATCAATGGAACAAGCACCATTGTTGTTGATCCAAGATCACGAAGAGGCAAGTAGGCAAGTTGGTGGTAAAAAACAATGGAGGCAAATGTGGGGGTTAACTTTACCAGATTTGAGCAATAGGATATGGCATGCTCGGGTTGATTTGATGATGGGGAGAAATAAGAATTCTTCCAAGTCCTTTAGTAAATTAGTTGCTTTGAAATTTCCCATGTCGTCAGTCCTGAAATCCGACAACCAAAATTAGGAATGTTTTGATCAAAAGCCAAGATTTGAGTGTTGAATCCATAGCAATAAAAATGGTCCAATGATGTAGTAATGCTAATGTGCATATCTGTGGCTAGATGTCGCTTAACAACTGGAAAATCACTCCTCTTTTAGCCATGGTAGTTTATTTTCCTTCTTTTCTTCTTCTTTTTGTGTTTGGACATTGCTATCCTTTATTTGAAAAAGCAGTCAGTCATTTGGTGTCCATTTTTTACATAGTTTTTTTCGCGCTAGTTCTAGTGACATGACATGCATGCGAAAATTTTGGCCAGATCTTAGAAAACTGATTAAGTCTTGAATTGGATAAACGTGAGATATAGATACTTTTGAAGATCAATATAGACATGAAACTTTTGGAAAATAAACATGAGCTAAGTTTTCATGGAACCAAAACAGTCATGCTCATAAAAGTTAAGGATCTTTAACTTTTGAATCATTAAGAAGATAGAGTTTAAGGATGATCGAACGCGTTGAAGTCTGTTTAGCACTAAAGGATAGAAAGTGTTTTCAAAAGAAGGTGTATACCAGACAACTTGAAATGGATCAGTTTAGTGGCAAAATGTATCTTCTATATCAAGACAAACTCAAAGAAAAACTCACCTAAATTGACAAGGGTCATTCACTGCGAGGAAAGTATTGATCATACAGCTTTACACCAAAAAAGACCCAGAAAACAACATATCCATCAATGTCGTGATTTTGAAGGGCTAACATGATTGACAGTCTCGATGCTAGGAGGCCTTGTTTCTGCTATCCAAACACTTTATATCTTTTGTTACCTCTTTTGAGCTTGTGTTATTTTCTTTGACCACACTATTTTGGAATCAAATTTAGAGTCAAAAAATAAATAAATAAATAAAGGATAGAAAAGTCCATGCCCCAAGAGTACAAACTGGGGAAACTCTTAGAAAGTTTTAAAAAAAAGGAACAATCAAAAGTCCATGCCCCCAGAAAATAAAAGCTGGGGAAATTTCTTTTGGAAACAAAAAAAAGAAACAGAAAGAAAGATGAAAAATAGTTAGGTCAGATGTTTGAACTACGTTTGACCTTATTCTTTTAAAAAGGATACATAGGTAGCCTTACGTGATTCGGTCCAACCAAATAAAAATTCAAAAAAAAAGTAAAAAAAATCCCAGTATCTGAAACTGGGGCAAAGATTTTATTTTACTTTAGAAAGAGTCGATTCCAAGAGTTGTAAGTCTGTAACCCCCTCATTTTGGGTCTACTTTGAGCATTATACCATCCTTTCTTTCCAACCTTATCCAAAAATCTTCCAAATAAAGACCTCCTGATATACCTTCAAGAACGCCAAGAGAAGCATGCAATGACCAACGGTTGTCACACGACATAGAATACTGTCGAGTCACTCACACAAGAAAGAAAAATAAAAATAACAGAAAAATGAGAGAGTCTTACTAGTGAAAACCCTCACGGGCACTATAAGGCTATGGTAAGTAGAGATAAATAAACAAGAGAGGCTTATTGGTGAAAATACCTCGGGACACCACTAGTCGAAAGTGAGTCATGGAGTTGATGCAAAGAATTGGCACGAACATGTAACGACCCGACCGGTCATTTTGGGATATAGCATGTCGTTCAGCAGTTTGAGGCCATGAGTAGCTTCACTTCAGGTATTTTGACTTGTTCGCATGGCCAGAATTGAATTTCGGGAGTTTTGGAGTTGAATTGTAAAGAGAATTCTTGTTTCGAAAGCTTTAAGTTGGAAGAATCGACTAAAGTTGGATCTTTGAGTAAATGACCTCGGAATCGGGATTTGAAGGTTCCAGTAGGTTCGTATGATGATTTCGGACTGGTCCGTATATTCGAATCTGGTTTTGGATGACCCGAAAGCGTTTCGGTGTCAATTGTGGAAGTTGGCATTTTGGAAGAAATTCATAAACTTGGGTTGAAGTGCATTTCAGTGTTATCAATGTCCGTTTGGGGTTTCGAGTCTAGGAATAGTTTTGTATGGTGATTCTGGTATTGGGAGCGCGATCGGAAGTGGATTCGGAGGTCCGTAGGTCATTTTGGAGTTCATTTGGCTGAAGTTCAAAATTTGAAGGTGTTTGAGAAGTTCGACCGGAAGTGGACTTTTGGATATCGAGGTCGGATTCTGACTTCGAAAGTTGGAGTAGGTCCATAATGTCAAATGTGACTTGTGTGCAAAATTTGAGGTCAATTGGACGTGATTTGATAGGTTTCGGCATCGAATGTTGAAGTTGGAAGTCCTAAAGTTCATTAAGCTTGAATTTGAGTATGATTCATGGTTTTGGCGTTGTTTGATGTGATTTGAGGCCTCGATCCGGTCCGCATTATGTTTTGAAACTGGTCAGTGTGATTGGACGGGGTCTCGGGAGCCCCGGGTGGTTAACGGATCAAGTTTGGACTTGGGAGGAAAAATGACGCAGCTGTTATCTGGTGCAATCGCACCTGTGCAAAAAAGGTTGCAGGTGCAAGGTCACGGGTGCGAACCAGTGGTCGCAGGTGTAGTGAGAAAAGAGGCTGGGGGCGCAAGTGCGAAGGACGGTCTGCACCTGCGAAGGCGCAGATGCGGAGAAGGAAGGCGCAGGTGCGGACTTTTGCTAGGCGGAGGGAATGCGCAGGTGCGAGGTTTTAGCCGCACCTGCGAGGCCGCAGGTGCAGTAGTTTGACCGCAGGTGCGGAGGTCGGGTCTGGGCAATGTGTCATTTTAAAACGAGGGTTTGGCTCATTTTTCACCACATTTCCTCCATGGGAGTCGAATTTGGAGCAAGTTTTGGAGTGGCATCTTCATCAATCGTAATGGGGTAAGTGCTTTCTTCACAATTTGAGTTAAACACATGAGTATATATGGATTTGAATATGAAAATTTGTGAAAATTGTGGGTTTTGGGTAGAAGACCTAGAAATTTTTATTTTTTGATTTTAGCCACGTATTTGGGCAGGGAATTGGGAATAAATTATATATTTGAGTTCGTGAGGTTATGGGTAAAGTTTATCTTCGAAAAATTGGAATCCGGACACGTGGGGCCGAGGGTGATTTTATCGACTTTTCGAGCGGAGTTGGGAAGTTGTTTAAATTGAATTGTTATGAGTAATTGAGTATACATTTATGGGTTTGCATGATTATTGACTAGGTTTGGAGCGTTGTGCATCGATTTGAGTTGTCGGCAGGGCTTGAGAGCCAGTTATAGAACTTCGAAGCCAGGTAAGTCTCTTTTCTAACCTTGTAAGAGGGAATTGTTCCTATAGGTGAAGTTAATAATTATGTGCTACTAATTGCAGGGGACTACGTGCGCAGGAGGTGACGAGGGTCCGTACGTGGTGACTATTCTTGTTATGTCCGGGTAGTTTAGGTTTACACCATGCTTTGTGAATATGGTTTATTTATTTCATGTGCTAGTTGTATTGGTTGGAATTTATTTCAAGATATTAAGAATTTGAAAGTTTCATGTAAATTATTATTTTACAAGAAATTGAGGAAAAAAGAAATATATTATGTTTATGTTTGACTGCTTCGCAATTATATTCCGTGAGCGGAGTGATTCCTTCCAATACTCTCATGGGAGCGGGTCGTTCGCCTCGGCAGGTTAATAGATGCATCTATAGTTCGCGCCATTAGACCCTCTGGCAGTGCACATTTTATTATTATCTTGGATCGGGCCGTACGACCTCGGCATGATTTGCGCATGCTTGTATTGCTTGCCTTGACATTTAAAACTAGTGATATTGCCTACCTGGCCTGAGATAAATCGATAAATGATGAAATGCAAATTTAATCTCTTGTTATTAAAAGGCTCGTTTACCTGCTTTATACTTCTTGAGTTTGAAATCACTTCATAAAAGCCAATGCTTCTACACATTTTGGTATTTATATATTATAATGGTACTAGAAGTCCTTTCTTTAACCGGTGTAAATTGACTATTTGGCGAATACTTGTTAAAAGGAAGAAGTGGTTTAAGCTCTTAAATATGGTGAAGACTCGTTTAATTACTTCTTGTTCTGAGTTTTATTGTTGTATATCATGCTTAATTAGAACTTTATATTATCATATTGTTGGCCATTAGTAAGCGTCGAAGTCGACCCCTCGTCACTACCTCTTCGAGGTTAGGCGGGATACTTACTGAGTACGCGTTGCTTTAGTACTCATACTACACTGGCTGTGCATTTTTGTTGCACATGCACATGTATATCTAGTGGCCTCGTTGGACGCATCGACTTGGTTGACACGGAGACTTAGGTGAGTTTCATCTCTCGAGGCGACCCGCAACCAGCAGAGTCTCTTTCAGAGTATTGTGTTTCTTTCTGTCCATTGTATTCCGAACATGTCATCGTACTGCACTTTATTTCCTAGAAATTGCTCATGCACTTGTGGCACCGGAATCTGGGATGATTTTGAAATTATTCGGTAGATAAACCTTGTAAATACATTATTATTTATTCAATGAAGTTTATTATTATTTATTTTCTAAAGCTTAAAAAGAAATGATTTCGAAAATATTAAAACGAGAATTTGCTAGTTATATAATTGTTGGGTTGCCTGATAGTGGTGTCTGGCGCCATCATGACCCGACTTCAAAGGCCGTAAGAATGGTAAAAGGGAAGATTTGGTCAGTTTGATAGATCAGACCCTAAAGTCCAAAATGCATGTCATGATCATTAAGTCTAGTTACCGCAAAATAAAAAGAAAAAAAAAGAGAAAAAAGAGAAGAAAACCTAGCCTGATGAATTTTATCCTAGGATCGAAGTCTTAGTCTGATGAATTTTTCTCCTAAGATAAGAAAACCTAGTCCGATGAATATTTCTCCTAGGATAGAAATCTTAGTGATGAATCTTTCTCCTAAGATAACAAAAAAAAACCTAGTCTGATGAATTTTCTCCTAGGATCGAAGTCTTAGTCTGATGAATTTTTCTCCTAAGATAAGAAAACCTAGTCCGATGAATATTTCTCCTAGGATAGAAATCTTAGTGATGAATCTTTCTCCTAAGATAACAAAAAAAAAACCTAGTCTGATGAATTTTCTCCTAGGATCGAAGTCTTAGTCTGATGAATTTTTCTCCTAAGATAAGAAAACCTAGTCTGATGAATATTTCTTCTAGGATAGAAATCTTAGTCTGATGAATCTTTCTCCTAAGATAAAAAAAACTAGTTTGATGAATTTTCTCCTAGGATCGAAGTCTTAGTCTGAAGAATTTTCTCCTACGATAATTTCTTTTAAAAAAAAAAAGAGAAGAAGTCTGGTTTGAAAAAAAATCGTTTGTTCATGCCCTCAGAAAAAGCGTTGGGACAATTTATTTATTTTTTTAAAATGTTTTTGCTTAAGAAAAAAAAAAAAGAAAACCTAAAAAATCAATCGCATGTTAGCATAAGATACATCTTTCCCCAACTGCATTTTCTAACATAGGGTCTCCATTCCCTAGTTGATTTTATTTTAGAAATAGGGTCTCAACTCCCTAGTCTCATTTTCCAACATAGGGTCTCCACTCCCTAGTTGATTTTATTTTAGACATAGGGTCTCCACTCCCTAGTTGATTTTATTTTAGACATAGGGTCTCCACTCCCTAGTCTCCTTTTCTAACATAGGGTATCCATTCCCTAGTTAATTTGATCTTAAATGCAGGGTACATCACTCCCTGATATCTTTGCCAATGTAGGGTATACCATTCCCTGGCCATATTTTTCCAACATACGGTACACCAATTCTTATTTGAGATATCTTTTTGACAATAAAGGAACGACATCCCAAAAAAAATCATCATGATCTTTTCGGGGTACACCATTCCGACTTTTTATTGCTTTCAATAATGAAGTAGTTTAGAGTTTTTTGTTACAAATAACTCACGAAATTTTCCTAGTGAAAACTGGGGCAGCAAATTTTCGTTCGTTTGTTTGTTTCAGTGCTTCAGCAGGTTATACCTCGAGGCACAGAGTTCGAGATGACTAAAAAGAAGTCTCAATCCAAAATAGAGAAAAGAAAAGGAAAAGAAGTGAACTTAAAATACAGAAACAAATGAAAGATGCCGACTGCTCAAGACATGGTTAAAGTGACGAGCATTGCAATCCCCGTTTTCATCAGAAGAAGCCGTAGAAGAATGAACTATCACCTGCAGCTAGCAAGCAGCAAGGTTCAAATCAAAAGTCTGCATGAAGAACAATTCAAGACTCAAGATCAAGCTTCAGAAAACTTATAGATAGGAATCTTGTAACTCATATTTGATAGGCTTGTTTAGTTCTTTTAGTTTTTTATTTTGATGTAATAACAAGACGGCAAACCGGAGCCTCGGACGGAACCTCACTCGATTCTCTCATCCTCTTCACATATTCCATCACTTTATTCACTTCTGAACTATACGTGGCTTGATTCCTTTATAGCCAAGGATATGTAGGCAGCTCATATAGTAGAGCTCGGTCACAATCTTTTGTCCATCTTTATTTTGTTTTGAATAAGTGTCGGGTCAGAACCAATTACGTCCCTTACTTGATTCTTTGCTCAAAAAAATTTCGTGTTTCCAAGAAAATAGGGGCAGTTATAAGCACGAAATTTTTGACTCGTGCAACTTTTAAAAGTAGTCTTTTAAAAATATTTACCTATTCTTATTTTTATAGGTTTTTAGTCAACTTTTAATTTTAATTTTAAAACATAAGTTTAAAAAAACACAAAAATAGTTTTATAAAGTTTTTTTAGCTTATTATATTTTATAATATTTATAACATTTAAAAAATTCCAAAAATATTTTCATTTTAATATATAGTTCACTTTAATATTTTATTCTTACTAACTAAGATTAATTAGTATATTTTGGTAGTATTTTATTTTTATTTTTATTCAATGAGAAAGAATCGAATTTTGGCCAATGGGGCTTTTGCATCCGTACTCATTTTTTGTGTCAGGTTTTAATTTATACTCGCTTTGTAAAAAAAATTGCATCCGTACCCGCTTTTGCGTATAACTTTAGCATGCGGAGCTGAAGTAGCAAAGACAATCACGCAAAACTTCAGCATTCTAGTAGACGGGTCTGAAGTAGCTTGCGAACTTCAGCTCTAGTAAATTGTGAACTTCAGCTCTAGAGCTGAAGTTTTTGTCTTTGTAAATGGAGAACTTCAGCATACGGGGCTGAAGTTCCCCAGTTATAAAGACAAAAACTTCAGCATACGGAGCTGAAGTTCCCTCGGTTACTTTTTGTCTTTGTAAATGGGGAACTTCAGCATACGGGGCTGAAGTTCCCCAGTTATAAAGAAAAAAACTTCAACATACGGGCTAAAGTTGAACTTCAGCCCCGTATGCTGAAGTTGTTGTCTTTATAACTTGATTTCAGCTCTAGAGCTGAAGTTTGTAACTGGGAAACTTCAACTCTAGAGCTGAAGTTTTGTCTTTATAACTGGCGAACTTCAGCTTAACTGGTGAACTTCAGCTCAACGAGGGAAAGGAGAGCTGAAGTTATTTAAAAAGTGGGTACATGTTAAAAGTTTTTAAAAAAGCGGGTATAGGTTAAATGGAGGCGACCAAATAGGGTGCCCCGCGCAATTTTTACGCTCATTTTCGAACTTCAGTGGCCCAACAAGACAAAGGTTCATTCTTCCTAGTCTCTTTTAGCCCAAACCCTTTTCTCACCCCTCAAATCCCTCCTTTAATCATAGCCATTGATCTACTTTTATCAAAGGACCAATATTAATACCCCACCCCCAAATAAAACCATCTCTTTCTCTCAAAATTAAACCTAGTAGCACCCTCCCCCCCCCGCCCCCCACACCAAAAAACGAGAGCCGCTGCTTTTCTTTAAAAAAAAAATGACCTCCACTTCCCGTAAAAATGAGCAAAGGACCTAATTCCTAAAAAGCTTCTGCCATCTAACCTCTAATTCCCTAAGCTAAAAACGGCAGCTTTCTCTCTGATTTTGAAAGACTAAACACAATCTTTCAATAAACAAAAAAAAACGACAGCTCTATATTTTTAAAGACTAAACGCAATCTTTCAGTAAACAAGAACAATACACCTGTTTCTTCTTTTTGATTGCAACTTTTATTTTTCAACAAAAAAATGGAATTTGATTGAATTTGAGTGTGGTTTGAGCTCGTTGCATGTTGAAGTTGCCAATTCGAAGTTCCGGTTTGCAATTTCTGCGTTTCGGTCCAATAACTGTTGCTTTGTTGTTCGAATTGAGTTGCAAATTTTCAACTTTATTCATTAATATAAAGGTCCATTCGAATTCATTTCTCTCAGTATTAGTTTATATTTTAAGTATACACTTACTTTAATATATTAGTGTTTCTTTTGCTCGTGACGGATTTCATTCAATAGAGAATACTTGATCTCTTTCATATTAATTGTGTATTGATCACATATTATTTGGATTGTATATATTGGTTTTAAAGATTAATTCGTTTGAATATATGTAAGCTTTGTTGGACGATTTCTCTTAAATACGCTATTGATTTTGATTTAGTTTTCTTACTTATATGGTTATGTTACATTGCCTTTGCTTTAAGTTGTTTCTTTCTTGGCAAGGAATAAGAATGGGCCATAAGGTGGGTCTTGAACCATAAGGTATTTGGGCAAAGTAATAGATCATGTTAGCTAGCCTATTTCTTCCACAATAATATCTTGTCCATAATTCTTGGCCTACAATAATCTCGGAAAAAATGATTCAAACATCGTAGTTTGCTTTAGGCACATAATTAAATCATCACAACTATGGTTACGGTTCCTCTGTAACGTAGTTGTGATACGTAATTGAAAAAACTCCTCTACCCACCCTGAAAAAAAAAAGAGTGACAATCCTTACAAATGAAATTCTATATCCTTATACAAGAATACCCAAATATAAGTATCTTCCTATTTATGGTAAATTCAATATAGGCGTTAATGGTACTAATTGCCCATTATAGATAGTAATTGTAACTGACCATATGAATTTTATAATGATTCTGAATCTCTTTCCTCATCAATTGTGGGCTCATAAAATCTTTATTTTTTTCAGTCTTAATTCGTTTAGCTCGTACCTCTTCAATAGCTACTTAGGCTCGAACGCTTTTTATTGTAAGAGTAAGTGTTTGCCTTGCGTCTTCTGTGCTTTGTATACTTTATTAATAAAGTATGCTTGTTATCATTCCACTATTGTTACAACGCTTATTTACCACCAACACACCTATAATGGTAAGTCACAGATTTGGTGGCTTAATCAGAGGAGGAACTTTTGGCATGATCAGTAAAATATGTCCTTTCCTTAGTGGATTGATTTGCTGAATCACTTATTTCCTTGCACCATTTACAGGATTAATATACTGCACCGTTTGTTCGTTCAATTAAGTTAACAAACACATTCAATGTCAGTAAGTTTGTATTTGATTCAAGAACGTGTAGCAACAAATAGATAGCCAAAAAACAAAGGGATAAACATCGTTAGGTAAAAGAGGGACAAAGCTGCTCAGAATTTGCAATCAATTAATCATGAACAATTTTCGTAAGTCCAGACATAATTTTAGCAAGTTCATCACTGCAACCTGATGAAAAGAGTAACTAAAGACATTTATATAGAAGAAAAAAGGCACAGCAGATAGAGAAATTACAACCTCAAAAGAAAATAAATTAGAATAGCTATAGCCCTCAGAGAAATTCCATGAAAGGAAGTTATGCAGACATTCAACACGGCATCAGGTTCTGACCGCCCGTCTGCTTTTCTCTCATCAAAGAGCAAGAATTAAGAATTTACCCAATTCGCGCTTATACTGACGTATAAATCTTTAATTAAACCAGACTAAAAATTCTCTGACAAATACCAAACAACTTTTAAGTACATGAACAACTACAAAAAGAAATGGGGTTCAATAATAGAGAAAGGGAGAGAAATTGATGGCATCAGATAATAAGCGGAGTTTATAATCCACATGATTATTCAGTGCAAAACAAAAGTATCATCATTTGCCATGTAACAGAGCCATCAAATTATCAAATAAAACAGAGGGGAAAAAAATATAAATATCGGAAGGTCCATTTGACCCCAAAGCAATGGAGTATAAGTGCAATGGGCTGGTAAGCCAACCTTTTCAGTTTACGCATCAGCTATAACTCCTTATACATACAGCAAATCTGCTGGCACAAGAAGAGGGTAAATCCGATGCAAATACTATAAAGTTTAAACAGCAATGACCAACATTTTTTAGAAGCAATAGACAAATAGAATCAAAGAGACATCGGATTAGCTCGATCAATAGCGGCTAGGTTTTTTCTTTCTTTCTTTTTACCCTTTGATGGACTTATACTGGAAAAACGGCTAGGGTTGGGCTTATATAGGGTTTTGATAATGCTAGGGTATTTCTTCTTTGGAGAAAAAGCTATAGCGGGCGAGCCGGATTTTATTTTGTTTTTTCTCTATGTGATGCGTGGTGAGCAAACGCAAATAACCCCTTTTTACTTTTACTTATCCATTATTAAACTTTGCCTATTATTCTTCTTTAAAAAATAATAAATAAAATACATAATTTATCATAATAATCATATTAGTTGATGCATATTTTTAATGAATTTGAAAAAATAATTTAAAATAAATAATTAATATTGTGTGTATAATAAGAAAAAGAAAATAGTCTTATCTTAATATGTTAAAAGTGACAAATAAAAGTAAAAATTTATTTTTATAATACTGAATAAGTAAAAGTTAGCGGAGATAGTACAAAAGTACATTTACATAGTTCATAGTACTATAAATAAATACATTATCAAAGCTATTGTTTGTTTTTAATTACTTACGCAAAGCACCCAATACATTTTCAAGACATATAACTACCATAAGGATATTTAGCGTATTAAGGCATTAATGAAAGAGTCGGTCGAGGTCAACCATGAAGCAGCAAGATTCATGGTCGAGATTTCAACCATGATCGAGGTCGAGCATTGTGTAAAGAACAATAACGGCTAGTGTTTGAAATAGGATATTAAAGAGAATATTTCATGCACTTGTACAATTAGGGTTTGTTTGGGACATGTCTTGTATAAATAGAAAAGGAGACAATGGGATAGGAAGGTAATATTCACTTGATAAGAACATTTTTCAGAAGAAGATTCTCTCTCTCTAGCAAAGATACAAACTTTACATTTTCATCAATATTCTTACTCACATTATTCCATACTTTTTCATCAGATCCGAGAATAGTTCAAACATCCTACGATTTGTCTGTCACTCATCATTGTCAGGAGGAACAATCATTTTACCCCCTTCATTAGGGTGAATCGTTCTCCTATTTACTTAAATATCATTTATTGTTATTTATAGCTAGTTACTCCTCCATTATTGCTCATACCTTTTGGAATATTAAATGTGTGTTACTTTCAATCTCCCACTGACTATGTCTTACGTCATCCGTGTTTTCAAGATCTATATCTAGAGATATTATCATTAACTAAGTTTAACTCTTCATTACATATAATTTAATAGTTCAACTAAAAGTTTATACTGTGGGGATTTCCTAGTTAAATTCTTAGTTTCCTCTAGATCTACAACTAACACGGATTGCTAAAAAAAACCAAGAACAAGATCCTTTTTTCCTTGTATACACATATCTGATATGGCAGGTAACAGAGAAGAAAGAACGAGGATACTGGGCGACCTGCCAACTAACCTTTTGAACACCATCAATGAGAATTGTGAAGTAGAGGGCGAAGATACAACGCCCAATGTTTCCCCCAGGCGAGGTGAATCACCTCATCCTCGTTGTAGCATCCAACATCTCTTGGTAAATGAGCTTCCACGTTCATGGTGGAAGAGACACCACCAGTAGTAAAAAACCTCATTGAGGCTTGGCTAACTGACACGCTAACCAGCATCCTTCACAAGCTCGCTCAGGATACGGTTGCAGAAAATGCAGGGACTTGTGTTATACCACCAGCAGGGGAGCAACGTGATCCGTTCCCTCCTCCAACGATGGGTATTTCTCATAACATCGTTAACAGTGTAGGTGACGACACCCTCGCAACCATTTTGAAAAATATGGAGGAAATGGAGAAAGAGAACAAAGAGCTTCAGGACCAAATGAGAGAACATCAAGAAAGGGTCGACATGATACTAGGTGCCTCGAAGCTCTTGACAAAGAGAGATGTTGGCCGGTTTGTCGAGCAACCATACAGTGATGAAGTCGCCCCGCATGCCATACCAAAGACCTTTAAAATGCCGCCCTACCTGAAAATATATGATGGTACGACCAATCCCGAAGACCATGTAACTCACTACGTCACCGCTGTGAAACGCAATGACCTCGCCAAGGAACAAGTATCCTTCATTTTGTTGAAAATATTCGGCAAGACTCTCACTGGAGGAGCATTAACACGTTATTCAAAGCTACATGCGAATTCCATTGAAACATTCGAAGAAATGGCTGACAAGTCCAAAAAGGCAGAGGCGAGAGTGAACGACATATTCACTATCGAACAGTCACCGGGAGAAGGATTGAGGGGCTTCCTCACCCAATTCAACCGAGTAAGAATGACCTTACCAATTGTATCGGAAGGAATGACCGTCGCAGCTTTCTACAACGGGCTGAGCAGAAACAGGCCAAGGGCGACAAGAAAGTTATTAAGTCGGCTTATGAATAACCCCCCCCCCCCCAACTACTTG
>ML387360.1:68096-107016 GCA_005239525.1 Nicotiana knightiana | reverse complement strand
ATGTTTGTCACTTCTATGGTGTTTTCTTGTTGAATCCTTCGAAATCCTTCTGAATCTCCTCCTTTTTCTTAGAATCCCCCGTAGTTGTGTTTTAGGAGTCTATTTATATGTTTAGGGCGAACCCTAACCGTGTAGGAGACTTATATTTCAACCGGGAAACACTTAAACTCGTCAAAACTCGGATTTGGCCGAACTGGGAACCCCGGGAGTTTGGACCCTAAGGCCTGGCTAACGCCAGGCTAGGGCTGGTATTTCAGCCCTAACGCCTGGCTAACGCCAGGGTAGGGCTGGCGTTTCAGCCCTAAGGCCTGGCTAACGCCAGGTAGGGTCAGGCTGTAGGGCTCTGTCGCCCGGCTATCGCCCGGGTGTCTCCTTTCGCGTATTTTTCGACGTATTTGCATCCCTTTAGCTCCGTTTTCATTTTCAATTCACCTACACATAAAATAAACTCTATTAAGCACATAACAAGTGTATTTTTATCATTAATGCACTTCAAATATACGGTATATCACATGTTAAACTATGCATTTTAGTCTCGCATCAGGGTGGGATAGAAAAGAAATGTAGGAATGGGAATGGTCTTTTGTTGCACTTTTTTGTCCTCACTTCTGAATTGATGAATGTTAGCCATGTTGGAGTTACAAAAAATCTAACAAGGAGATTCCAATAAATACAAGAATTCCACACTTGAGATTCAGTATATACAAAAAAAACTTATTTTTTTTCCAGATATTATTCTGACAAAGGGAATTCAATTGAACCACCTCAGACCATATAGCTTCGCTCTCTAATTGTTAGTGGAGCTAAATGTTACAAGGCCTCTTTGTTAGGGTTGTCCGGGTTTTCTAATCATGTTTGGTTTTCCTATCTCTCGAAGGAAATGACAACATATTTACCATAATTGGGTTTTCCTTCTTGTAGAAGTAAATTATAATTCTTCCATATTTGGCTAGTCCCTTTTCTTGTAGGAAAATGTTTGGAATTTTATAAATTGAAGATCCTTCCTTCTCATTCAGTAGCATCCACAATGTATCCATAGGGGGCTTGAGAGTCTTGTTTAGGGGGAGAATTTTACGGGACAAGTGTTAGTGTGTCACTTGTGTTTGCATTTTCGTGAGGTTGTTCTCTCCATATTTTGTACTTTCTTTTATTATAGTGGATTGCTCATCTCCGCTGTGGACGTAGGTCAATTGACCGAACCATGTTAAATGTTTGTGTCTTTTTTGATAGATTTCTCGTTTGTTGTCTGATTTATCGTCGTTCAAGTGTTGCGTTACTAGTTCCCGTATGACATTCCCGCATGACACCTGATTATTTGCGGTCCTAACACTCTCTACAGCACTACCCTCCTCTTGCATTCTCCTTAACAAGATTATGCCTCTGTTCCCATCTTCAGTTTGATATTGCTTTAATAATTTTGTTGGGCAAGCTTTTAGGCATATATTAAGCAGAATTTAGTTTATGGTTGTTAATTATTATGCAGATGACACATTACTGCAACCAACTTATAGAATTGTATGATGATCTAGTCTTGTGTAAGAGTTTAAATTTAAGTAGAGAAGGACAATTCGTTTATTCACTTAACCTATCTTACTAGTTCTCGAAACATACACAAGAGAGGATCATATATGTTTTTTATTTAGTTTTTAATCATGTCAGTTACAATGCAAAATATGTTAATTTTGAAAAATGAGAAAACATGTATATTTTCTTGGCCCAAACCTATATGACATCCTTTATCACATTAAAAATATTGATATTTAAAATTTTTAATTTAGTTAAATCTCTACAAAATAATAGTATCAATACGATTTTGGAAATATTTTCGTGATGTTCAATTATGAAGATGATGAGCTATGCTCTTTGTTTAGTTTCTCGCTATGTACATTTTATTTAAATATATTTGGTTATTAAATTCTGAATTCATAAATTAAACTTTTTGATCCTCTTCCTTAAGATTATCATTCTTTTTTGGACAATTGATTTTAGAGAGAATTATAGGCCTTATCACTCAACCCAGTTGCAATCCTCCCCGCCAACGCCTAGTCGATCTCTCCTTCTATAACTGAGCTCACCACTGTGAACTCCCCTAGATGAGAACCCTCATTGCCATTGGAAGGCACCTTGGATTTAAGGAGTGGACTGCTGGTGGGTGGGGGTAGATCCTATAGCGCCAATGTCGATGAATCAAAGGTGTTTGTTTATGGTATGGAATAGGAAGAGCAAGAATGGAACCGCTATCGCTTGTCCTATCATCCGCGATGAGCTTCTTCCGTAGTTTTTAGCAGATAACCCCACTTTAGGTTTAATAGTACATCCCAATAGAGCTAGCGATGACAACGTTATTTTATCAACGATGTCTATTTTGTACAGATTCCAATAAATCTCTTGTGCCTTCAGCATAACGCCACCTAAGAGACGACGTTAGCCCCAAGACATTGGTCTCTAACTAGAAAAGTAAATGCTTGAGAAGCTTCTGGTCCAGTAGGTCCGTAAAATTCACTAGGATAAGCGGTATTATTGAACCATACAAAACAACAAGCAATGAAACCAAAGACTGGTAAAGCCAAAACTTTCTTCTTCCTGCTCAAGCAGATGCCGAACCTCATTATTTAGCGGCTCTCCGAAGTCAGAGAGATGGGTGGGGGCCTTTTTGATAGGCGGGACAAAGCCTGGACGGATGGCGACTTATGTAGTGGTCGTCCTTCTTACCAGAATGCCTTCTTGGTCGAAGAGCCCAACAATCCATCCGAAAATGACCCACATTTCAAGCCCTTACCCGATATGGTCCAGGTTATACATAATCTGAAAATTACTTCTCGCATGTTAGCCTACCCCTTCTAATTGTCTTTTTTTTTTCATTCTTCTTCTCTTTCAGTGTACGACTTTGCACGCCCAAATTCCTCTACCAGGTATTCTCCTTCAATCCTACTTTCCAATTCATTGCTGGTAACTTGTTTTGATGAAGAATAAAAAGTAATACATAAAGGAATTAATTATTTGGAGGCACATGAAGATTATTTTTTCCATTGGGATGGAGAGAACTGTGTTTACTATCATGCGCTAAAGTAGGTTGTTGGATCATCAAACTAGAGAAAAGGTGTTGTTATTGTCTTAGTCTTATCCTCATTCCACATGTAATTTCAATCCCAGTGGTTTGATTAAAAATTAAAAAAAGAAGTCACCATTAAAAGTCGTTCGAAGTTTAGATTTTAGAATTTGAATTTTTCGAGTAAAATATCTACAAATTAATAGTATCGAGTCACGACCCAAAACCAACCCGATCGTGATGACGCCTATCGTGGAACTAGGAGAGCCTATACACTCTTAGCCAATCTGTTTTTTCATTAAAAATATAGATAACCACCTTTCTTAAACTCAAATTCTGAGCAAAAGAGATAAATAAAAGCCAAATTGCGGAAAAATAAATCCCAACAACGGGTGTCACTAAGTCATGAGCCATATTACAAGTGTTCCAAAATTTATCAAGACAACATTGTCCGGGAAATAACCAATAAAATACACAAAAGAAGATAAGGAAGGATAAAGGAGGGTCTGCGATCACCAAGCAGCTACCTCGCTATCTCCAAAGATGATCCGCAATAAAAATGATCAATTACTGCTACCATGGTCTGGATACCTGGATTTGCACACAAGGTGCAGGAGGTAACGTGAGTACACCAACTCAGTAAGTAACAAGCCCAAACTATGGACTGAGAGGTAGTGACGCACTAAACCTCAACAATAGTAAAGTAGACATGCTTTCTGTTCAAGTATTCAACTCTGAAAATAAAGTAAATGCAATCCCGAACAATGCAAGGTAATAATCTCAGCATATCTCTAAGTACCAATGCAAAATATGTATGAAATATACCATGTACTCCCACTCTCAAGTGCTCAGCCACTCGGTACCGCATATGACCATTTAGCCTAGGGAAATCCATCCCAAAACATACTCTATGCTGACTATGAAGTCACTCGGTACCGAAGAAAAAGGATAATCCAACCCCTAAGGAGAAATCCATCTATAGGTATCAATACTTCGGAAAAATCCATGTCCAGGTAAATCCATACCTCAATAATACTTCGGACAAATCCATGTCCATGGAAATTCATCCCTCAATAATATCATATGCGCTCACTGGGGGTGTGTTACAACTTCGAAGGGGATCCTACAACCCAAGCACTATCATAAACATCAACATAACCGCTGCGGCGTGCAGCCTGATCCCATAACTGTCACTCACCATCAGGCTCTCGACCTCACTCAGTCATCACTCTCCAGTCTCACACACACGGGCTCACTGTGCCATGAAACTAGCCCAAAACAATGATATAATGTGCCAAAAAATAATAACTAAAACAGAGACATGATATGATATGCATGAATAAGACTGAGTACAGAATATCAATGAAACTAATGAAAAATGACAGCAAGAAATGACCACTCGGGTCTCAACAGTATCGGCATGAAGCCTTAACATGATATCTAGCATGATTGGTAACATATTTACTAAATCACATTGATAGAAGCACAAATATCAGCGAGAAGGAGTCATTAAGTGATGCCATGGAATGAACCAGGCCATAATTCTCACGGTGCATGCCCCCACGCTCGTCACTTAGCATGTGCATCACTTAAGTTCTAATCATATAACACATAGTTCGGGGGTTCAAACTCTCAGAACCAAGTTTGGAAGCGTTACTTACCTCAATCAAGCCAAAATCCTACTCCACGATGCCTTTGCCTCTCGACTCGGCCACCAAACGCTCCGAATCTATCCAAAATCAATATATTACCATTAATATACGCTGAAGGAATGAACCCCGCATGAAAATTATCAAATTAGACCAAAAATCCCGAATTCGGTCAAACTCGGCCCCCGGGCCCATGTCTCAAAATCTGACAAAATTTACAAAACTAGGAAACCCATTCACTCACGAGTCCAACCATACCAAATTTATCAAAATCCGACTTCGAATCAACATTCAACTCTCAAAATCTATTTTATGAAGTTTCTACAATTTTCCCCAATTTTCCATCCCAAAGTACTAATCAAATGATGAAATCAGTGATATATCCATATTTATTAGCCAAATCCGAGTTAGAATCACTTACCCCGATGAATTTCTTGAAAAACTTTCGAAAAATCGCCACAAACCGAGCTCCTTATGTCAAAATATGAAATAAAACCCTGAACTTTGTATTTATAGTGCACCCCTCGGATCCTCACTATGCGGTCCACCAATTTTCACCGCCGCCGCGCAAGCCTCATCGTGGTCCGCGAATTTCCCACCGCGGCCGCGAAGTTCCCCATCTCCTGCGGTCACGACCAAGATTACGCGGTCCGCGCCAGCCTCCACTGCTGACCGCGAAATCCTGCCACCTTCGCAAAATCCTACCGCGGTCCGCGCCAGCCTCCACTGCTGACCGCGAAATCCTGCCACCTTCGCAAAATCCTACCGCGGTCCGCGCCAGCCTCCACTGCTGACCGCGAAATCCTGCCACCTTCGCAAAATCCTACCGCGGTCCGCGCCAGCCTCCACTGCTGACCGCGAAATCCTGCCACCTTCGCAAAATCCTACCGCGGTCCGCGCCAGTTTTTGTGCGGCCCGCGCTTCCCAACATCAGAGACCCAACACCAGCACATCAACAACTTTTTCAATATCTAAACTCATCAAATAACTATTCGAAACATACCCGAAGCCCTCGGGACCTCAACGAACCATACCAATACATCCCATAATATCATTCAAACTTGGTTGAACCTAAGAATCACGCAAAACAATACCAAAATACCAAATTACCTCAGATTCAAGCCTAAGGACATCTAAACTTTCCAATTACACAGACAATGCGGAATCCAATCAAACCTTGTCTGAATAGCCTCAACTTTTTCACACACACCATAAATGACTTTACGAACCTGCTCCAACTTCCAAAATTCCATTCCGACCCCGATATCTAATTTTCCACTAAGGACCGGGAATTGCCAAATTTCTAATTTCGTCAATTCAAGTAAAATTCTACCACGGACCCCCAATTAACATTTCGAACACGCTCCTAAGTCCAAAAATCACCTAACGGAGCTAACGGAACCATAAAAATTCAAATTCGAGACCGTTTACTCATAAGTCAACATCCAGTTGACTTTCTAACTTGAATTCCTAAATAAAAGACTAAGTGTCTCATCCCACTCTAAACAACTCGAACCAATCAACTCGATACAACATAATGAAGCTAAACAACTCATAAAGAAGTAGAAATGGGGAAAAGATGGCTATAACTCTCGGAACGACCGGCCGGGCTGTTACATATCAATACGATTTTGGAAATATTTTCTTGATGTTAAATTATGATGATGATGAGCTATGCTCTTTGTTATTCTTGCTATGTACATTTTATTTAAATATATTTGGTTATTAAAAACTGAATTCATAAATTAAACGTTTTGATCCTCTTCCTTGAGATTATCATTCTTTTTTGGACAATTGATTTTAGAGAGAATTACATGCCTTATCACTTGGCCCAACAATCCATCCGAAAATGTGATGACCCAAGAGGTCATTCTGTGAAATTGGACTCCGTTCTAGGCTTAATAGCCCTAAAAACGTTAATTTTAAATATCTCAATTTACGTGCACAGTCCGTGCGTGAAACCAAAAAGCTTTTATGTGAAAATATGAGAAATAGTAATTTCTAGAGTTAAAATTTTATTAAAATTGACTTTGGTCAACATTTTGAGTAAACAGACAGGATTCGTGTTCCGACGATCCCGAGAGGTCCGCAGTAAAATATGAGACTCGGGAGTATGCCCGAAAATGAATTCCGAGGTCCCAAGCCTTAGAAATCAATTTTTGAAAGAAATTGTTTTGCTGAAATATTAATGAAATAAAGAAAGGAATTTATGTTTGAAATCGTTGGCATCGGGCCCGTATTGTGGTTCCGGATCTCGATACAGGTTTGTTATGATATTTAGGCCTTTCCTGTGAGATTTTGTGAAAAACGGAGTTCGTTTGACGTGATTCGGACATCCGGTTGATAAATAGTGAACTTTTAAGTGTTCTTGAGAAAAATAATGAGTTTTGAAGTTTAATTAATTGTTTTACATGTTATCTTCATGATTCGATCGCACGAACAAGTCCGTATGATGCTTTTAGACTTGTGTGCATGTTTGGTTTAGAGCCCCAAGGGTTCGGGTGAGTTTCAAATAGGTTTGGGTTGTGTTGCGCTCGAACTTTCTTATGCTTCGACGTCGTTTCTTCAAGCATAAATGATATCATATTGAACAAATAAGATCCGATTTTTATTTTTAATGAAGTATTAGATCCGTATCGTAATTACGGACCTGTATCAAAAAGAATCATCGAATTTGGACATCGTATGAGGATTTTATGGTCATTTTACTAAGGTTGCCAGATTTTTCAGGTTAATTACGAAATTACCACTGACGGCGTATTAAAAATCTGCACTATTTGCAAATATTAAAACCTATAGATCTCCTTCATTATAAGGTCAAATTGAGTGATTCAAAAGCCTAACTTGACTAGAATTTTAAGGAATCTATTGGAGACATAAAAATCGAGTTTCGGGATCGTTTGACACGAGAAACGAGGCAGAATAGCTGGCAGAACAATATATATAAAACGGGCAGACTTCTTCTTCTTCAAATTTTCGAACCACACAGCCCTAGAAATGAATTTCTTCACCAAATATCACCCCCAATTCATAGGTAATCAATTCTAAACTTTACTCTTTCAATTACTCATTTTTTTCATTACTTTAAATAAAAAAACTAAGAATTTTCATGGTAAAAATTGAGGGTTTGGGTAGAATTAGGGAATTTTGTAAAAATCGAATCTTTACCTCGAGATCGGATTTCGAAACTAATTATATATTTGGGTTCGTGGGTGAATGGATAAACATAATTTGGTCTGAACCCCGAGTTTAGACCAAGCGGGCCCGGGGTCGAGTTTTTACTTTTTTTGAGAAAACTTAGGAAAAATTATAATTTTCAGTAAAGTTAGTTCCTTTAGCATTAATTAATGATATTAAGTTAATTATGGTTAGATTCGAGTGTATTGGAGGTGAATTCAAAGGGAAAAGCTATAATTGAGCAGTGAGTGGCCTGTGAATTTGAGGTAAGTGTTTGGTCTAACTTTGACTTGAGGGAATAGGAGTCCCCACTTGTTTGCTATGTGAAATGCATGTGTGTGGTGTATAGGTGAGGTGAGGAGTATCTACGAACCACCAAATGGCCTGTTAAACATGATCCCTTCCTCGTTCCTAAGTTAATTGATTCTCGGCTTAATTGTTCTATGTTCATTATTGTTTCTACGATTACTTGGCCTTATTCCGTTGTTGTTAAATATTGTTGTGGTTATTTTGGAAAGAGTATTGGTTGTTTATTTGGTTCCCTTGTGGTACAAAACGGTTGAGTAGTTTGGCATTGTTTCTACGAGGCACATATATATTTATGTTCCTGTTGCTTTCATTTTTGATAATATTGAGGAAGTTATGAGAATTGCAGTTTAACTGTCTTAGGACTATTGAGGTTTACTTGGCTATTTGATTTCAATCGATTATTGTCAATTGTTGTTGCAAGTGTGTTAAAAGTGTTGGTTGTTCTCTTGATTCTATCATAGTGCATAAAGATTGAGTTGGGTTGACAACGTTACAGTGTTTACATATATTCTGGTTGGTTTTATTGTAAAATGATATTGGTTGAAGCTTACGAGCTATACTGTTTTCTGTTTGCAATTGTTAAAATAAAGGTGTTGTGAAAGGCTTGGCCTGAACTGTGAAAGTTTTTGATGAATAAATAAAATTGATTGTGATAAAGGTGGATAATTGATTGTGATAGGGTGAACAAATTGATTGTGATATTGTGAATGGGTAGGATCGGGTTGCATGCTGCAACAAGACAATGATAAGGGAGAATATACATGTTTTACTGTTCATAAAATAAAGGCTGGAACACTCATTGTTTTATTGTCATTATTTCATATTATGCTTTTACTGTTATTTAAAATGAAACATGTTCTATTTACAATTGTGGAGACATAAATATTGTGAAAGACTTTGACTTGAATTGTGAAATTATGAATAAATTGATATGATATGTCTAGTGGGAGCGGGTTGCATGCCGCAACAAGGAGTGATAAGTGTGGAGGTGGGATCGGGTTGCACGCTGCAACAGGAGTAATAAGGGTGATATATTTAGGGAGGAGCAATAAGGGTGGACATGTGGGAGAGAGTTGCACACAAGGAGCGATAAGGGAGGACATTTATATTTTTACTGATTTTCAAAGAAAAACAAAGATTTGAAAACTTACTATTTTATATTACTATTTTCATATTTTGGCACTACTTTTATTTAAAGTTGAGGTTTGGAAACTTGGAAATTATTTGAGAGTTGGTTATAGCTGAGCTTGGAAAAGGCGGCTGAGTTATTTCATTGTTGTTGCAGTACTTAATTATTTATTTAGATTTCCTTCTTGCTTTATATTTATTGTCTCAGTTATATTTTTCTTGTCGTGTAGAATTATTTTATTGTGTTATTGTATATATTATTGTCACAGATTATATGTTGTTAATGCCCTGCCGTAGCCTCGTCACTACTTCGTTGAGGTTAGGCTCGGCACTTACTCAGTACATGGGGTCGGTTGTACTGATACTACACTCTGCACTCTTTTGTGCAGATCCAGGTACTAGCTAGCAGTAGAGATTTTTAGAGCAGCCATCTATTTATTCGGAGACACAAGGTATATCTTCCGGCGTTCGCAGATCCTGAGAGTCTTCTCCTGTTTTTATAAAACTGTTTTAGTATATTCAGAAGAGTTACACTATTTCTTTCAGCCCAGTGTTTGTAGTATTCTTTAGTAGTACGTGAATTGTGACACCAGACTCTGGGGTAGTTCTAGATCTATTATATGATTAGTTCGTGGTTCATTTTTATTCAATTGTTTATTATTTTATCTTTGGAAATCATTTAAATTAAGTTTACTTTAAATTTATTTATTGATGCTTAAGAAAATAATCAAAAGAAATTAGCTACTCGAATTCTAACATTTACTTGCCTAGCAAGTGCGGTGTTAGGCGCCATCATGATCCCTAAGGTTGGGAATTTGGGTCGTGACAGAAAATGGCTCACATTTTAAGCCCTTACTCGATGTGGTTTAGGTTGCACATAACCTGAAAATTACTTTTTCCATGTTAGCCTTCCCCTTCTAATTGTTTTTTTTTCATTCTTCTTCTCTTTTACTGTACGACTTTGCACGCTCAAATTCCCATTACCAGTTATTCTCCTTCAATTCTCATTTCAAGTTCATTGTTGATAACTTATTTGGATGAAGAAGAAAAAGTAACACATAATGGAATTAGTTATTTGGAGGCATATGAAGATTATTTTTTCCATTGAAATGGAGAGAACTATGTTTACAGTCATGCACTAAAGTAGGTTGTTGGATCAACAAACCAGAGAGAAGGTGTTGGTATTTTCTTAGTCTTATCTTCATTCCACATGTAATTTCAATCCCAGTGGTTTGATTCAAATTAAAATAAGAAGTCACCATTAAAGGTCGTTCGAAGTTTAGATTTCATAAATTGAATTTCTCGAGTTTGTTAGTTGTTTGGATTTGGTGTGTGTACCAATTGATTGGAATCATCAAGGGAAGTTCAAAACTTAAATTTGAAGAGATTTGGAGTAGGTTTGAGTTAAATTTCAGAAGAGGCTCAAGGAAAAGGAAGAACCCGCGAAGCTCTATTGATAGGATTCATTTGTATAATAGTGTATAATGTATAAGAGTCTATGATGAACTTTTTGTACGATTTTTACTTACAATTCTTGTTCAAAACTAGTCCAAATCTCCATCAAATGACTTCAAACATTGTATACATCCTCCTTACACTATTTCTAATAAGTCTACAGAATACCCCTCCAAATTTCTCACAAAATTATATTCAAAATTTAACAAGATTAACATTGAAGAAGATGAAATTTTAGTTTTCTCGCGTCTATTTTTACGTTTTTGTAGCTGGGATAGGTAAGTATAAACTTGGGGAAGAAGAAAAATGAGAACTCATGGATTGTTGACCCCGAAGATCTGGAGAATAAAAAAACAAAAATCTTTTTTCGAATCTAGGCTTATTAAAACTGGGCTATACATTTGCAAACTTGAAATTGGGCTAAAATATCACAAGTTCAGCTGACTGAGTGATTTATTGTATAGTTTTTTCTTGATTTTATCGTTCTCTTCATCTTTCGCTTAAATGTATTTCTGTAAGTTGGGAATAAATTTAGTTATATTACTACGTTTACTTTAGGTTCAATTTCTGCTAGAAGTCTTTTAATCTTGGGAAAGACTTATATATCCCGATGGAATTTTTGAAGAGTGCAGGAAGGGCAGGTCTGGAGTGGCTCATAAGGTTATTTAATATTATTTTTAGGATGGAAAGATGCCTGATGAGTAGAGGCGGAGTACAATGATCCCACTATACAAGAACAAGGGTGATATTCAAAATTGCAACAACTATAGGGGTATCAAGCTACTAAGATACCATATGAAGGTGTGGGAGAGGGTGGTGGAGATGAAAATAAGAAGGGGTGTGTCTATCTCAGAAAACCAGTTTGCGTTCATGTCGGGGAATTCGACGACATAAGCCATTCATCTTGTTAGAAGATTGGTGGAACAATATAGGGTGAGGCAACAAGAATTACATATGGTGTTCATCGATTCGGAAAAGATATATGACAAACTCCCTAGGGAGGTTCTGTGGAGATGCTTGGAGGCTAGAGGTGTACCTGTCGCATCCACTAGAGCGATTAAGTACATATATAATGGAGCAAAAACCTGAGTGAGAACAGTGAGAGGAGAATCAGAGCACTTCCTAGTAGAGGTGGGGTTGCATCATGGATCAACCCTTAGCCCATTTATATTTGCTTTGGTGATGGATGAGTTGACATGACACATTCAAGGGGAGTTATCTTGGTGAATGTTATTTGCATACGACATAATACTGAATGACGAGACACGAGGCGATGTTAATGCTAGGTTGGAGGTCTGGAGGAAGATCCTAGAATCTAAAGATTTCACGTTGAGCAGACAGAATACTTGGAGTGCAAGTTTAGTGACGTGACTTGGGAGGTTGATATTGAAGTGAGGTTGGGCACACAAGTCATGTCGAAGATAGAAAGTTTTAAGTATCTTGGGTTTATAATCCAAGGAAATAGAGAGATTGAACACACATCATATTGGAGAGGGGTGGATGAAGTGGAGGCTCACATTCGGTGTTTCGTGCGACAGGAATGTACCGCTAAGACTTAAAGGTAAGTTTTACAGAGTAGTCGTTAGACTGACTATGTTGTATGGGGCGGAGTATTAGCTAGTCAAAACCTCTCATGTTCAGAAGTTAAGAGTTGCAGAGACGAGAATGCTGAGATGGATGTGTGGTCATACTAGTAGGGATATGATTAGGAATGAGGATATTTGAGATAAGATGGGAGTGGCCTGTGTGGTGGATAAGATGCGGGAAGTTAGACTAAGATGGTTTGGTCACGTGAGGAGGAAAAGCATAGATGCTCTGTAAGGAGGTGTGAGAGGTTGGCTATGGTGGGTTCAAGGAGGAGGCGTGGTAAACCGAAGAAATATTTGGGAGAGGTGATCAAGAGTATGAAGGTCGAAGATTAGAGTTGTAGGTTAGTTAGTGGTCGAGTATATTTTGTTCCCACACCTGTACTTTCTTCCTTAGCTATAGTACTAGTGTTACCCCTGTGTTCGTTATTTCAAGATTGATATTTTTTACTTGAGGTTCATTTTGCTTCATATTATTTTTCTGGATGTTGTTAGTATTTCGTTTGCCGTGGTTCTCTATCATAACTGCTGTGATTTTGTTGTATTGAGCCGAAGGTCTTTCGGAAACAACCTTTTTACCTTCATAAGGTAGGGGTAAAGTAGGGGTAAGGACTACATACATACTATCCTTCCCACTTGTGAGAATATAGTGGGTATGTTGTTATTGTTGTTGATAGACTTATATATTTAGAAAATATAGAGGAACTGATGCTTTATTTTATTGGAAAGGCACAAACTTAAATGAAAAAAATACAATAATCAGAATTCATGTAACCGAACCTTCAATTGATTATAGATAATATGTGGAGTAAAATCAAAATAAACGGCACACCAAAGTCTCTGATTGTATCTCTCGGAAAAAAAAAAATTCTGACTGTATGTGTTCATTAACAATCTAGAGATGACTTACTTGATGACTTACTTGCTTTTGTCATTTGGGATAAGTGAAATTTCCTACTTCTTATAGCTCAATTCAATCATGTAGGCTGCCAATGTTTCTGATGATAGTCCAACTTTTGGAAGAAAATACACTATCCACCCCCCCCCCCCCCCCCCCCCCCCCCCCCCCCCCCCCCCCCCCCCCCCCCAATGCGCACAAAAAAAAGAAAATCATTGTTTTTCATGTACTAATTGTGTATATTTCAATCAATTACATCGCTTTTGGTAAATTCCGGATAATGGGGCAATCATCTATAGTTGTTTGGTACACCAATGGGGGTTCTCTTTTTCATGATTCAATGGTGATAGGAATTAGGAACAATAAGTACAACAAAGAATGAAGTTTGGGAGTGAAATCAGAAGTTAAAAAAGTAAAGGGACTTTAAAAGCCGCAATTGTTGCACAGGTTCTATTATTTCTTTATTTATACAGAAATATTTTGGACTTGCTTTCAACATAAACTGGATTATTTGCTAATTTCTAGTGCGATTTCTTGAGAATAATTTGAGAATAGAATAACATTTCAAGCTAAAATACTGGGATCCCAAAAAATGAATTCTCATCCCTTAAGCTCATATTTGCTCCAATGACAAGAAATTCTTTATATTTGCTAGTCATACGAAAATAATTAGTTGTGTTAGATGTTACGTAGTTTATCTGAATAAATTATTCTAGCTTCTCAGAAAAAAATAAAATAAAATAAATTAGGTCCAAAAAAATATAAATCATAATTAATGCCGTAGCAGGAAGATCTAAAACGTTCTTAGTATTTGTTTATGTTGGCAGGAAAATGTTAGTGAAAACAGCCTTGAGTCTAAAATAAAAAAGTAGACTGCAGTAGAACAAATTAGAGCTGTAATCTGCATGTCCACTTGGCACCAACCATAGCCTCAAGAAGCTTATCCTCCAATCACAAATGTAATCTTCCAGATATCCACTTTTTTTCCACATACAAATCATCTCCTACCAATTCTCCTTCACATATCACAAAATAAATCCAAAAACATTCCCACATCACCATTTTAGCAGAAAAAAAAATAATAACAAAGTAAGTTTTAATCCCAAAGAAGAAAAAGAAAAAAAAAGGGCAATAGCAGCTTTGAGAGAGATAAGTGATCAATGGCTTCCACTCAATGCTTCTTGCACCATCATGCATTGTCAACTCCAGCTAGAACTCCATTAGTAAGGGGTATTGTTCCATCACTCAAGCCTAACCAATTATTGATGTGCCGTGCCCAAAAACAGTCTGCACCTCAAGAAGACAATGTCAACACTGTCTCTGTCTCTCGTAGATTGGCTCTCACACTCCTCATTGGTTCTGCTGCCATTGGTTCCAAGGTTTCCCCTGCTGATGCTGCTTATGGAGAAGCTGGTATTCCTCCCTATTTCTATATTTAACACTCTTTCCATTCAATACTTTAACTTTAAACGGCTACACAAATGCTATGAGCTTACAAATTTTAAAGGTTTTTTTTTTTCTTCTTAAATTCCGTGCCGAGTCAAAAAATGAATTGAGTATTTTATCTGAGTATACATTGACAGTATCAATGCAATTTAATCAGGTATAAGATGTTATTAATATAGTTTTCAAGTGACCATATCAGTTTAAGTTATAATAGAGTGATAGTGTAAAAATCTTTTACACTTTGCAATTTAATCGGCCATATGTAGAGATCAATACTTAATTTTGTGTGTTACGTATTATATTTGATCTGGAGACATGTTGCGAATCAAATTAACTTGGATAATGTGAAAAATTTTATGTTGTCAATCTATGTTACACAGACTCTTCAAAATATTACCGTATCTGTGCCGATTCCTCAAAAAATGTACTAGTATTGAAGAATTTGATATACCCGGAGACATTTTTAGAGAGTCCGAGAAATATAGATGTCAATGCACTAAATATAAACTTTTAATAGAATGCATGATAGTAAAAGTATTTAATGCCCTACCTCCTCTATTCCTAAAAGTATATTGTTGTTACTAGTTACATCATATCATGTTCTTTGTTAACAGTATATAATTATAAATGAGCGACATTGAAATTATTCAAGGCTAATTTATCCCTCTTGTAATTCGTGAGAGATCATTATAGGTATCGAAAATTTCGCCTATATATCTGGGATATACACCTAATGCTGTTTGGAAATGATATAGAGTTGATTTTAATTAATGGAAATGCTTCATAAGTATTGACAAAGTTGGGCGCAAGTAAGTTGTGGGTGATAGCATAATCATGAACTAGGTCAGTAAATGATGTTGTTGTGAATGTGATGCAGCAAATGTTTTTGGGAAGCCAAAGACAGACACGGATTTCCAAACATACAACGGGGATGGATTCAAGGTGCAAATTCCATCCAAATGGAACCCAAACAAGGAAGTAGAGTACCCTGGTCAGGTTCTTAGATTTGAAGACAACTTTGATGCCACCAGCAATGTCATTGTCGCTATCACCCCTACTGACAAGAAGTCCATCACTGACTTTGGTTCCCCTGAACAGTTCCTCTCTCAAGTATATCTAATTCTCTTTCTTTCTTTAATATATATATGGTCCCGTAACCGAAACTTTATAGTAACTTTCGTAAAAGTTCACTTGCATCACATACACAAGTGCTCTTTTAATAAGGAGGGTATCAAAAGGCAAACAGAAAATTATTCTCCCTGTATATATGCTTCATAGTAGGTTCGCCAAGTCTAGTAATGAGGAATCTCATAAGCAGCGGCGGACCTATGTTGTAAAGAGAGGAGTCACTGGCACCCGAAAAGTTCAGCAAATTTGTTATGTATAATATATTGCATGTCTTTAAAAAATATTGATATATTAGTAGCGGCAGCCTATGTGCGAAGCAGATTTTAGTTGAACGCAGAAGTACATCCCCAACCTTTAAATCCTAGGTCCGTGTC
This sequence comes from Nicotiana knightiana, assembly GCA_005239525.1. Taxonomy (NCBI): domain Eukaryota; kingdom Viridiplantae; phylum Streptophyta; class Magnoliopsida; order Solanales; family Solanaceae; genus Nicotiana; species Nicotiana knightiana. Next base: position 90,817 of record ML387360.1, on the reverse strand, counting down.
TGGAGTCATAAGAACAGTATTGTTATGCATTTTTTAGAGACTCAGCATTTCCTTTGTTAAGTATGCATTTTTCTCTTGCATCAATTGAGTGTTGGTTTGGCTTTTCTGTGCAGGTGGACTATCTGCTAGGAAGACAAGCCTACTCTGGCAAAACTGATTCAGAGGTGAGATTTTATTTAATATATACTAAAGTTATTTTTAGTTCATCATGAGTGATGTTTCAACAGGCTTCATGTTGTTTGTAAGGTAGTTTAAACTGAAGATTGTAGTGAAATTGCTTCTTTGCATATGAGAACAGTGAAATTTACTAATAATTGCTCGTTTCAACACCCTATTACTTAACATATGATAGTCCATTCTGAAGTCACACAATAGAAATAAAGCTATAGGACAATTGTACTTCCCATAGTAATGTGCTAGATTACCGCATTTCTAGGCTAAATTAAGCATCACCTGAACTTATATACGCGAGCATTGTGATGCAAAAATGACGCGGGATTTGTCACTGCAGGGTGGATTTGAATCTGATGCAGTGGCTATTGCAAACGTATTGGAGACATCTACTGCAGAAGTGGGAGGGAAACCGTATTACTACTTGTCTGTATTGACAAGAACTGCTGATGGAAATGAAGGTGGGAAGCACCAGTTGATCACAGCCACAGTAAATGATGGCAAACTTTATATTTGCAAAGCACAAGCTGGTGACAAGAGATGGTTCAAGGGAGCTAAAAAGTTTGTGGAGAATACTGTCACTTCTTTCAGTCTTGCTTAAGGATGTAAAGAGTATTGAGCTTGGCCTAAAGCATATGGTGCTGAATATGAGTTGTGCAAGTGAACTCTTTTTATGCACTCTGCAAAATTTTCAGAGATGTTAATATTGTTGGAGGAAGCTAATGTACTAATTTGATGTTTCCTTGTTGATCACACTTGGTGAACTTTTACAACCATCTCCTACTTCCCCAAGATTTTATAGAATTTTTACCTAGTTATGTTATATTATAAACTTATTTACTCCTACTAGAGAGGTTTTTACTTAATTACATTTTGATATAAAAGTTTATCAATTATACATAAATTAATAATAATTGAGTGCCCCTTAATAGTAGGCCATTTAATTGGTAATAACCTATGCATACGCCTACTCGCCTACAGTTACTCATCCTATCCACATCGTTCACATACGTACGCCTAATCGGTTGTTTAAGCAACTCAATCAATTCTTTAAACAACTATTGAAGTTGTTTAAGCAACTCATGCAATTGTTTAAACAATTATTGAAGTTGCTTAAACAACTAAATCACTCATTTAGTTCACTTACTTTTTGCCCTCATCCGTATGTGTTTTCTGCATATCGTTTTTGAAACAAAAGATATTATTGATGCACGCTGATTACGGATTTAAAAAGGCAATAAACAACTGGAAGGAAGAGGAAGATCGAATAAAAACACTAGCAAAATACCAGTAGTAGAAAGAAAATTAACAGACATCATCACGCGAGAACAACGAAAACAAACTGCAAAAGCTAAAGAGAAAATACAAGAGGAAGATCTGGATCCGGAAAGTGACAATGACCTAAATTGGCCAGATCTGAGTAGTTCCAGAGCTAAATTGGCAACACCGGTGAGCCCAGGAACTCTTTTGACACTTGTGATGAGTTCTGGCGCTAAAGGAATAGCTTTGTGATGACCCAAAGGGTCATATTATGAATTAAAATTCTATTTCGGGCCCATTAGACTTAAAAAGATTAATTTTATTTACCTCGATTTGTGTGCGTAGTCCGAGCGTGAAACCGTAAAGTTTTTATGTGAAAATATGAGAAATAATACTTTTTAGAGTTTAAAATTTGATTCTAGTTGACTTTGGTCAATATTTTGAGTAAACGGGCCCGGATCTGTATTTCGACGATTCCGAAAGGTCCACAGTAAAATATGGGACTTGGGCGTATGCCCCGAATTGAATTCCGAGGTCCCTAGCTTTAGAAATCAATTTTTGAAGAAAATTATTATGCTGGATTTTTAAGGACATAAAGAAATGAATTAATGTTTGAAATCATTGGTATCGGGCCCGTATTTTGGTTCCAGAGCTCGGTACAGGTTTGTTATGATATTTAAGTCCTATCTGTGAAACTTGGTGAGAATCGGAATTGATTTGACGTGATTCGGACGTCTTGTTGAGAAAATAGTGAAATTGAAGTGTATTTCTTGAGAAAATCATGAGCTTTGAGGTTGAATTCGTAGTTTTAAATGTTATTTTTGTGATTTGATTGCACGAGCAAGTCTGTATGATATTTTTTGACTTGTTTGCATATTTGGTTTGGAGCCCCGAGAGCTCGGATGTGTTTTGGATAGTTCACTTACTTTTTGCCCTCATCCGTATGTGTTTTCTGTGTATCGCTTTTGAAACAGAAGATATTATTGATGCACGCTGATTACGGATTTAAAAAGGCAATAAACAACTGGAAGGAAAAGGAAGATCGAATAAAAACACTAGCAAAATACCAGTGGTAGAAAGGAAATTAACAGACATCATCACGCGAGAACAACGAAAACAAACTGCAAAAGCTAAAGAAAAAATAACAAGAGGAAGATCTGGATCTGAAAAGTGACAATGACCTAAATTGGCCAGATCTGAGTAGTGCCAGAGCTAAATTGGCAACACCGGTGAGCCCAGGAACTCTTTTGACACCTGTGATGAGTTCTGGCACTAAAGGAATAACTGCACCGCCGATCACAAATGGTGGTGCGAGTACAAGCATGTCACAGAGGAATGGAACAGACAAAAGACGTCGTAGGGAACCAATTTCTATCGCTTTCCCCCTCTAGTGGTCATTCATTCTTTTGATGACTCGCAGTCGAAAGAGTTGGTGGGCAGTTCAAACCTCAGAGGGAGTTGAAGAGAGGCCTTTCAGTTCGTTCAAAGGCACTAGGGACGAGCCATTACAGACGGTCTGATGCTGCATTCCATCCAAAGGAACAGAGAAATGCTGAGATCGACACTAGGAAGAACATGCAAGATAAGAAAGCATAGCAGACTGGGAATGGGGGAAGATCATGGGCAGGTTTGTTCCAGGAGAATAAATTTGCAGCTAAGGGTATGAATTTATCCTACATGTTGGACCAAGTGAAGGATAGTTTTGAAGATTGACAAAGGAACTCAGGCATGAACCATGTCCATCCCTTGTATACATAGACACGGACAGATTCGAGCATGCAGGATGCACGTGAAAGAGATACACTTAACTTGGCATAAATGATATCTCTTGATCGAAAAGGTTGGATAATTGATAAGGAGAAGGACTCCTTACTCAAAGAGAATATTATCCAAGATAAGGAAGGAGTTAGGATTTGAGATCAACTAGAACTCTTCAACCAAGGAAGAGTAGCATTAGAACTCTAGTTATTTCTTCATCTACTAATTTTATATATTGCCGGATGTTCTCATTTTACAGGTACGCACAAACACAGAAGTTAAACAGGAGTTGAGAGAAAAATAGTAAGACATTTTGCAAGAAATTCATGTGTGATTCAAATGTGCAAACCTAAAGCTACTTGAACCAGATAGAAGAACCAGTTTCAAGTGTCTGTCTTTTATTCTAGTTCAATTGTAGTAGGCGTTTTCATATTGTACCTTTCAGCTTTATCTAGAGGCATTTGTAATAGGTACTCAAAGTATTCAAGTTAGAGTTAACTTGAAGTTGTCGCAACAGTTAGAGGTTGTTTGCTACAAGGGATTAGAGTTAGTCCTTGGTTTACAAAAGTATTTCTGTAAATGTAGTTTTTGGCTTAGTGATTTAGTGAAGAGTTTGGGAAAATCCTACTGGGAAGTAGGTCGTGGTTTTTCACCTTTTGAGCCAGGTGTTTCCCCCGTAATATAATTGTGTTCTTTACTTTTCGCATTTACTATTTCAGCAATAGTAGGTTAAGGAACACTTAGAAGAACCAGGTCCTTCCATAATAGTGTAAGCAAAAAATTATTCACCACATAAATCACCCCCCTCTTGTGTGGTATTGAAGTATAAAACATCAATTGGTATCAGAGCAGGTTATCCTTGAAGAGGCTAACACCTTAGGAGAAGATCAAGATGAGTGCATCACCTGGAAATTGGGAAGGACAATCAACTGCTAGACCACCACTCTTCAATGGCCAGTACTACTCCTGGTGGAAAAACAGAATGAGAGACCACATCATAGGAGAAGATTATGAGCTATGGGACATTGTCACTGAGGGTCCCCTAGTTACCAGGAAGAAGAATGCTAAGGATTAGATGTGCTAAAAACAACAGCTGATTGCATTACTGAGGACTTGAGGAAATGGGAGAAGAATGCCAAGGCCAAGAAATGGCTTGTGTGTGGACTTGGTCCAGATGAGTACATCAGAATTCAAAGTTATACTACTACTAAAGAAATTTGGGACACTTTACAAGTGGCTCATGAAGAAACACCTCAAGTGAAGAGGTCCGAGGAACTCTACTATATTCTCAATATAAAAATTTCACTATGAAGGAAGGGGAAACCATCCAAGAGATGTATACAAGGTTCACCACACTGACAGATGAACTTAAGTCTCTTGGAAGGATTCTTCTTGAAGAAGACAAAGTTGAGAAGATTCTGACAAGGGTTCTGCAAGTCTCTTGGGAAAGCAAAATCACTGCAATTCAGGAATCAAAAAATATTGCAACTCTTAAGTTGGATGAGATGATTGAAAATCTCAATGCTTATGAACTTAGAAGGAAAACCATGAAGATGTATGTACCCAAGAAGGAAAGGAGCCTAGCACTTAGAATCACTGAAGGTTCTGATCTAGAGGAAGATGAGATGGCTATGATCACAAAGGACTTCAAGAAGTACCTAATGAGAGGAAAGGGTTCTTCAAGAAGTGAAAACTACAACAAACCAAGGGTTACTGAAAAATAGACCAATGAGGGTTGCTACAAGTGTAGGAATACGGATCATCACATCAAGAACTTCCCTCAATGGGAAATTGAATAGAAGAAGGGAAGAGCTGAATGAAGGAACAGGAAGAAGGAACAAGTTCATCCCAAGAAAAATAAAGGATCAACAAAGGCTATGGTTGCTGCTTGGGGAGAAAGCTCATATGAGGACTCAGATGATGAAGATGGAGATGAACAAGAACTTATGGCAATTGGATAATCCGATGAGGAATCTGAGGTAAGTATAATTCATCTCAAAGACAAGATTATGTTTTTTTCTAAAGAAAGACTATCTGCGTTACTTCTAGATTTCATTGATGAATCTGAGGATATAAACAATGAAAGGAACAATTGTTTAAGGAATGTGTAATTTTAAAAGCAAAGTGTAAGAACCTGTAACTCAGAGTTAGTGAGACTGTAAGTGAGAATACTTCACTAAATAACCAGGTTCATGCATTTGAAGCAAATGTCCTAGAACTAAAATTTGAAAATCTAAAACTGAAATTGGGAACAAGTAAAAAGACAACTGATTGCACATAACTCACTCTAGAGGAAAATATAGGTAAACTGAAAGATGAGTTGTATAAGAAGGATGAGTAGGTAAGAGTCTTAAAGGAGGATCTAGGCAACGTCAATCATGAACTAGACAGAGCCTGTAAATGGAACATGACCTCTGATGCTCTTTCATGGCTACATGAACATCATAGTAGCAATAGAAGAGGACTTGGCTTTGGGAATCAACAACCTAAACGGGATCCTAAAAGAAAGTACCTCACTCTTCCTGAGAACAAGATTTCTACTCACTGTGCTAAAATAGGTCATTATAAACGCGAAGGTAATGCAAAAGAAAAGGCAAGCCAAAAGAACAAAACATTTGTTCAAGGGAAGAATTGGCTACCAAGTTGGGCTAAAAAGAATTTAATTCATCCTTTTGCCTATAGAAAGGGACCCAAACTAGTTTGGATTCCTAAGACTAACCCCTGATTTCCTTTTGCAGGTTTAAGTGAAGGGGAGTAGCCAAATATGGTATATGGATAGTGGCTACTCAAAGCACATGACAAAAAGCAAGGACCAATTACTTTCACTTGAGTACCTCAAAGAAGGTAATGTCTCATTTGGAAATGGGAAGAAAAGTGAGATCATTGGGGTTGTTAAGGTAGGTAAGACTGACTCTCACTCTATTGAGAATGTCTACTTGATAGATGGCTTAAAATACAGTCTAATTAGTGTATTACAACTGTGTGATAGAGGTAACTTGATAGCATTTACCTCTACTAAATGTTTTGTGATTAATCTTACCACTGACAAGATTGTTTTGAAGGGAAAAAGAGTGAACAATATATACATTGTAGATCTGTCCACACTTTCGGAAAATGAACTCACTTGCTTAAGTGTGTTGGACAATGATCCCCTCCTTTGGCATAAGAGACTTGGACATGCAAGTTTGAGTCAACTCAACAAATTATTCTCCAAGGACTTGGTGATAGGACTGCCTAACATTAAGTTCAAGGAAGACAAAGTTTGTAAGGCTTGTGCAAGGGGGAAGCAAGTAAGATCCTCTTTTAAATGCAAGAAAGTGGTAAGTACCACCAGAACGATGGAACTAGTCCATATGGATGTGGTCCAATGAGAGCATTAAGCAGAGGTGGTAAAAGATATGTGATGGTGCTTGTTGATGATTACTCTAGGTTTACTTGGACGTTGTTTTTAACATCTAAAGATGAAGCATTTGACATGTTCACTTCTTTTGTTAGAAAAACTCATAAACAACTAGGTAATCAACTTGCATCAATTAGGTATGATCATGGCACTGAATTTGAAAATGCTAAATTTGCTTAATTTTGTGATGAGCATGGCATAGATCATAATTTTTCTGCTCCTAGAACTCCACAACAAAATGGAGTAGTTGAAAAAAAGAATATGACAGTTGAAGATATGGCTAGGACTATGCTTCTTTCTAGTAAACTTCCCCATAGCTTCTGGGCAGAAGCTGTAAATACTGCATGTTACATCTTAAATAGGTGAATGACTAGAACTCTTGTAGCAAAGACTCCCTATGAGTTACTTAAAGGGAGAAAACCAAATATATCCAATCTTAGGGAATTTGGATGCACGTGCTTTGTGCACAAAAATGGTAAAGACTCACTAGGCAAGTTTGATCCCAGAAGTGATGAGGGAATATTCTTCAATAGTAAAACTTATAAGGTTTATAACAAAAGAACTATGTGTGTTGAAGAAAGTGTTCATGTGGTTTTTGATGAAACTAATATTCTTTTTGAGAGACAAGAACATGATGATGAAGCAATTGGGCTGGTAAGAAACATAAATGAAACCACAACCCAGACTGAAGCTGCACTGGAAGAAGGAACAAGTGATGGAACAAGTTCATCCACCCAGAGCAACACGACAGGGGAATAGAAAAAAGAAAAAATAATCCTCAAACCTCAATGGAACCTGCTCTTGAACCTGTTCCACAACAACAAAACACTGAAGGAACATCAATGGGAAACCAGTTGATTGTGAGACCGTACAAATATAAAAGTTCTCATCCCATTGAGAACATCATTAATGATCCAAACCTTTGGAATGAAAACTAAATCTTCATTAAAGAATCTTCGTGCTTTTGATGCTTTCTTATCTCTTATTGAACCTAAAAATATTGCTGAGGCTTTGCAGGATGCAAACTGTGTAAATGCAATACAATATGAACTCAACCAATTTGAAAGGAGTCAAGTTTAGCATCTAGTACCAAGACCCTTGGACAGATCATCAGTTGGCACAAAGTGGGTCTTCAGAAACAAACTTAATGAAGATGGAACAATTACAATGAACAAGGTAGGATTGGTGGTTCAAGGATATATTCAGGAGGAAGACATAGGCTATGATGAAACTTTTGATCCAGTTCCAAGGCTGGAAGTAATCAGACTCCTCATAGCCTTTGCCACTTACATGAGATTCACCCTTCACCAGATGGATGTCAAGAGTGCCTTCCTCAATGGCTATCTAAAGGAAGAAGTGTTTGTCAAGCAACCTCCGGGGTTTGAAATTAAGGAAAAACCTAATCATGTGTACAAACTTGACAAAGCACTTTATGGACTCAAGAAGGCTCCAAGAGCATGGTATTAAAGATTATCAATTTTTTTTCTTGAGCATGATTACAAGAGAGGTAAATTTGACAATACTTTATTCTTGAAAGAAAAAGGTAAAAATCTCTTGGTAGTTCGGATATATGTTGATGATATGATCTTTGGAGCAACTACTGATAAGCTAAGTAAAGAATTAGCTAAACTAATGGGGAGTGAATTTGAAATGAGCATGATGGGTGAGCTTAATATCTTTTTAGGCTTACAAATTAAATAAAATTCAAATGGAATTATGATCCATCAGCAGGAGTATGTAAAAGAGTTGCTTAAAATGTTTAAAATGGAAGATTCCAAAGAAATTGACACTCCTATTGCAACAAATACAAAGTTGGATATAGATGAACCTGGTTCATATGTTGATCAGAATTTGTATAGGGAAATGATTGGCTTATTGTTGCATTTCACTGCTAGTAGACCTGACATTGTTTTCAGTGTAGTCCTTTCTGCAAGATTTCAGGAACATCCAAATGAGTCTCACTTGACTGATGTCAAGAGAATTTTGAGATATTTAAAAGGCACCACCAATCTTTGTCTTTGTATCCAAAAGGTAGTAATTTCAATCTTGTGGGATATGCTGATGCTGATAATGCAGGGTTTCTTGTGGATAGAAAGAGAACTCAAGTATGGCACACTTTGTTGACTCATGTCTTGTGTCTTGGGCCACCAAAAAGCAAAATTCAATTGGCCCTATCTACCGCTGAAGCTGAGTATGTTGTTGCTGCCTCATGTTGTGCTCAATTGTTGTGGATCAAACAACAATTGATAGACTTTGGAATTGATGTTGGTTGTATCCCCATTTTTTGTGATAACACTAGTGCAATTAGTATGACCAAGAACCATGTTCATCACAAGAGAACTAAGAACATAGATGTTATGCATAACTTTTTGAGGGATAACTATGAAAAAGGGTTGATCACTGTGAAATTTTGTGCTACTGATAAGCAATTAACTGACATCTTTACAAAAGCTCTAAGTAGAGATCAATTTGAAAGGAACATGTTAGAACTAGGGATGATTAAGATCACCTAAAAGGAACAGTTCATAATTCACAAAAATAATTGGTTAGAAAATCTAGATATTGTGTATATAACTAGATTAATTCTTGATCAGTCTCATACTGTAAATAGTATACTCTTGTGCCATGTGTTAAAATGGCTCATTAATATCTAATGATATTTTCTCTATTTTGTCAAATTTAGACATGCACAAGAGGATTCTCAGTGAAGAACCTAGTTCATAAATGCTGGTTCATCTAGATAACACTGTATGTTTTCTACACTCTATACAATTTAAAATAATAATATTTGAATCATGAACAGAGTCCTACCTAAGTCCAAATTTCTCTTAAACTTATACAATTGAACCAGTTCCGTTCAAAAGAATCCTAACCAAATTAAAATCACCTAGATTCTAAGGAAGACTCCGCCGTCTATTCAAAACTGACATTTTAGGTTGATTAGACTTCTAAAAGACTGATGAGCCTGCTGTTACCCATTTATTACCCCCTCCCTTTAAATTGATCATAATCATCTCTATCTTCTCTTCAATATTTTCAACTGTCGAAAATTCTTTCCATCTTCTCTCATCTTCCAAGTTTCAATCTACCTCTATTCTTTCTTAAAGAACTAGGCACAAAATTACTAACCCTTCTGATAAACCTGGTACACCCCGACCATGCTTCTCATCTTCAGCCACTCCTCAACCTAAGAAAGACGAGTAAAGATGCTTGCTCACAAGACTATGTCTGGAAGTGCGTTATCAAAGAAATTAAATTCACAATTAAAAGCTAGCTAGTTCTGAGTTGGCTGAAAATATGGAGAATAAGTTTATTTTGGTTCGATCTGTGGTGGATGTAGAAGCATATGAGTCCAGAAGTAGAGGTGGTAAAAATAAAAAGGAAAAAGAAAAACAGAGTGATGGTGTTTGAAGTGAAGAAAGGGGAATGGGGAAAAGAGTGGTTGATTCTTCACCCACTTCTGATACAGGTCGAATGGCTATTTGTGGAGCAGAATCAGATAAAGTGGAGGAAAGTGTCAAGAAAACAGGGGGAAGTGGGTATGGAGAAACTGCTGAAGGGCTGGTCGAACTTGGGAAAAATACAGATGAACCTTGTTCATTAGTTGAAGAAACCCTCGCAGATCTATTGAAGAAAGTAGGTGACAGCTACAACCCCAAGAAGAAGAGAACTTCCAAGGCTAAGACCCCTGACACTGATAGGTCTAACAAGAAAAGGAAGGCTGCCTCTTCTGTCACTACTGAAATTCCTCCCACAAGAGGAAGATCCACAAGAAGTCAGCTAAAGCAAAATGAGGAAGAGCAGGAAATAGCCTTAGAATAAAGAAAAAAGAAAAGGATAGGCAAAGGAAAGAAGAAGGTGGAAGAGCCTGCTGAGGCTGTTGATGAGGATGAGATGGACCTGGTATATCAAGATGAAGATGTGATTGCTGAGTGGAGGTTCTGACTCCTAAGCCCAAGAGAGCCAAGACTTATACTAAGAACTCTACTTCTATGTCAAAGTCTGCTGAACCATCCACCCTGGAAAAAATGACCAAGTCTGTAGTGAAAACCAAATAAGTAGAGGAAGATGAATCAGATAGTGAAAATGACAAGCTCGCCAAGTTTGGAAAAAGAACTATTTTGACGGGTAGACTCCTCAAGTATTTAGAGGAGGAAAGGATGGTGTTGTTGCTAGAGAAATTAGAAGTGCAAGGCTGGAAGGACATTGTCCTTCAGATGGATGGAAGGTTGGCAAGGGGAAAAATTATTGAGTTTATGGCTAATGCTGAAGTGAAGGATTGAAGGGTTACCAGCATGGTGAAAGGGGTGAAAATTTCCTTCGATGAAAAGGAGCTGGGTGAAGTTCTAGGCGTACCTGCTGAGGGGTAAAATGACTACACAAAACTGAAATGGCCGAGACTAGAAAACCTTCCTACTACCCTTGCCATCACCAGGAAATTCAGTGACAATGAGGACGAAAGTGAGCCCAAGGCTGTGTACAAAAGTGAAATGATGCCACCCCACAATGTGCTATTCGAATTCATCAACAAGTGTGTTCTGCCTAGGCAGGAAAAGAGGAACATTTACAACTTCATGGACTTGGTTTTGATGGAATGCCTGGATAGTGGAAGGCAAATCAACTGGCCTGGATTTATAATCCAGCTCCTTGATAGGGTTATCAATGGCACCAAAGCTCATTCCATTCCCTATGGCTTCATTCTCACAACTATGCTTGCACATTGTAAGGTGCCCCTGAAGAACTGGGAGATGGCTACAAGGAAAGATCACTTTGGTGCTAACACTCTGATTGCTTGTGATTATGAGGTTCATGCCACTCCCAATGAACCTGGTTCATCCAAAAAGACACCAGTCAATAACAAGGTCAGAGCCTTGGGTGCAGGAGAGTGTGGCAAAGGATGCTGAGATAGAAAGCCTAAAGACACGGTTGGTTGAGATAGAGTCTGAGAGAGATGCTCTCAGAACTGAGCTGGCAAGGGAAAAGGAGAAGAATGATGGAATTCTTCAAGTCATGCTGAAACTTCTCCAAGCCAAAAACCAAGCCCTCAGTTTTTCCAAGCCTTAAACTCCTAGCCCACTGGTCCTTGATGATAAGTGATAAAAAGGAAAATTTTTGCTAACATTATGTTGATGTTGAGCTAAGTTGAAACAGGGCCTAAGCTTATTAAAAGCACAAAGTTTGGAATCATAAAAAAAGGGGAATTTGTTGGCCCAAGTGAAGGATAGTTTTAAAGATTGACAAAGGAACTCATGCATGAACCAGGTCCATCCCTTGTGTACATAGACACGGGCAGATTCGATCATGGGGGATGCACGTGAAGGAGATAAGCTTAACTTTTCATAATTGATATCTCCTGATCGAAAAGGTTTCATAATTGATAAGGAGAAGGACTCCTTACGCAAAGAGAACATTATCCAAGATAAGGAAGGAGTTAGGAGTTAAGATCAACTAGAACTCTAGTTATTTCTTCATCTAATAAATCTATATATTGCAGGATGTTCTCATTACACACAAATGTATAAGTTAAACAGGAATTGAGAGGAAAATAGCAAGGCATTTTGCAAGCAATTCGTGTGTGATTCAAGCGTGCAAACCTGAAGCTACTTGAACCAGATAAAAGAACCAATTCCAAGTTTCTGTCTTTTATTCTAGTTCAATTGTAGTAGGCATTTTCATATTGTACCTTTCAGATTTATCTAGAGGAATTCGTAATAGATACTCAAAGTATTCAAGTTAGAGTTAACTTGAAGTTGTCGCAAGAGTTAGGGGCTGTTTGCTACAAGGGATTAGAGTTAGTCTTAGGTTTACAAAAGTATTTTTGTAAATGCAGTTTTTGCCTCAGTGATTTAGTGAAGTGTTTGGGAAAATCCTACTGGGAAGTAGGTCGTGATTTTTCACCTTTTGAGCCAGGTGTTTTCCACGTAAAATACTTATGTTCTTTACTTTCCGCATTTACTGTTTCAGCAATAGTAGGTTAAGGAACACTTAGAAGAACCAGGTCCTTCCATTCTCAGTATAAGTGAAAAATTGGTCACCACACAAATCACCCCCTCTCTTATGTGGTATTGAAGTATAAAAAATCACTATATCTCTCAGCTGATATAGGACGGGGAAGTTGTAGTGAAACTGATGGAAGAGGACATTGCAGAGGAAAAACAAAAGTGGAATCGAGTAATAATCTTGTACATGGTGGGAAATACTCCAACTAATGGGGAAATTGAGCGATTCATAGCTAGCTAGTGGAGTAAGGTCAAAAAACCTAAGATACTCTTCCATAACGATGAGTATTTCATAATTTTGATGAATAGCTGTGAAGAGAGTGATGACGTGCTACTGAATGGCCTGTATACTATGAATAGTAGGCAAATCAAAATTAGACCATGGACGGAAGGATTTGATTTCAATGAGGAAGTGCTTAAAACCATACCTCTATGGATCAAATTTCCTAAGCTGCCACTTAACTATTGGAGTAACCAGGCCCTAAGAAAAATTGGGAGTGTTTTAGGAAAGAGTTTTTATACTGATGCATGCACTACAGTGGATGATAGAGTCTCATATGCTAGGGTGTTAATTGAAATGGATATCATTAGGCCAGTACCAGGAACAATCAAATTATATGACCTTAATGGCAAGGTGATCGAGTAGGTGGTACAATATGACTGGAAACCTCAGTACTGCCATACATGATATCAAATAGGTCACTCGTGTAGAGATCAAAAGAAGAAGAACCATAAGGGAGGACATCAAAGAGGTATTGAACAGAAACAAAAACAAGAATGGAGAATAGTGAGGGTGCTTGATCCTAATGTGGACAAAATTGATGCTCATGGTAGATTCTCGGATCAAATGGAATCAGAAGGTGATGAGATATCAGTAAAGCAGGGAAAGGAATAGTAATGGCAACTTCTAGAGGAAAGTCTGTATCAAAGAAGAATATGAGAACCATAAGAGAGAATGAAGTATACATTGGCAATGCATTCAAAGCACCAGTTGATAAAACCTAGAAAATTGTGCAACTATCTGAAGCTCAGGGGGAACGAGGTCAGCAAAGTAGAAATGATAGAGGAAGGGCATCTAAAATAACTATTATATCATGATGAATATCATATCATGTATGTTAGGGGGCCGAATAAAATGTATAACAAAAAAGAACTAAAATTTTTTTGTAGAGAGAATAAAGTGGTAATTATGGCTGTTCTAGAGAGTAGAGTCAAGGAAACCAATGGTGTTCCAATAATGAAGAAGGTTTTTGGTAACTAGAAATGGGTAGCAGACTATGATGAGTCACCAGGAGGCAGGATTTGGGTAGTCTAGAACCAACACACGTGGATTTTGAGGTGATCCGAGTACATGAGCAATATATAGTAGGGCATGTGATCTTGAACCAACACAGATCAATTTCAACTTTTGTGTAGTATATGTAATGCATACTATACAAGACCAGAAGAGACTATGGGAGGACCTAAAGATAACTATGGATGGAGTCAATGGCCCTAGCTTAATAATGGGAAATTTTAATACTATACTATCTAGTGAGGATAGAGTGTAGGGGAATCTAGTACAAGAGACATGAGGTGAGAGATTTCAAAAATTTCATACTAGATACAGGATAAGATGAACTCAGAAAAGTGGGGACAAAGTTCACATGCACAAACAAACATATCCATAGTAGAATTGATAGAATATTGGTAAATGCAGAATGTATTCAGAAATGGCCTGCCATAGAGGGGAAAATTATGAATCATAGATTTTCAGATCACTGTCCTTTGAGTATAGCTATTGATGGTTTATGTTTGGCTTAATGTATGCATATTTTGATGTATATTGCCTCACATTTTTCTCATGTCTCATAGATTTGAGATGTATATTATAATAATTTATGCTAATTTGTGGTATTTCTATGTGTAGGAATCATTTTGATGCAATTTGGGATGAAAGTGCGCGTATTGGAGCAAAAATCGGACGAAAAGGCGAAAGTGCGAATTTGAGGACCACAGGCAACGTGGGGCACTACCTGTGGTGCACAAATTAGAATGTTGAAAAGTTTAGGGCCAGGGCCCGCGCCCCATGCTACCTTGGATGCTCAAAATGCGAACATATCCAATTTTGACTGGGACAAGGTTTGTTCGGCCCTACACGATCCCAACTCGTATAAAAGGAGTTCTAAACCTAATTTGAAGAATATCTAACATACTTTGAAGGATATTTCACGTGGAGGAACACACATCACGCTTGGAGGAGGCTTCCAACTAATTTTTCGTCTCTCATCTTCCTTTAATCTCATAGTTTATTAGTTCTAGAGTTTTGGGTGCTACATGAACGTTGTAGTTTGAAGCTTGAATTGTTCTTATTATTTTATCATATTGGTTTATTTATTCAATCTTGCGCTTAATTATTTGATTGCTTGATCACCAATTGAATACTACCTACGAATCTAGGATTGAACTCGGAAGAGGGAATTCTAGATTGTATATAAGATTGAGTAGAGCGAGATCTTGAACTCGAGCATCGGGAACAAATTTGCGGGTAGGATAGGAATATACCTAATCGTCTTGCTTGGTTACTATACATTAATTATTCATGCGTTCTTGTTAATTCTAATTCTATAGGAATATAGGAGTTAGGTTAGCTTGAATAGACGAGTAGTATTTCCGGAGAAGGCTACGAGTAATATTAATCCCGTTAAGCAATAAACTAGATAAATTAATTAGACAATTTAAAGTGGAAAATTCAACGGGATTGTTAGCCAACCTATAGCTCTAGAATATCGTCTCTCATTGAATTCGTCTCTAATATTTGCCAAATTGTTTTTTTTTAAATTACTTACTAGTTTGTTACTCTAGATTAGTTTTAGTTAATATTCACACTTTAGGATTCGCTTGAATAGATTAATTGTCTTAGTTTAATTTAGTAAATAGTTGATCACAAGTCCCTATAGGTGTTGATACCCAATTTTTCCTCAAACTACTTTAAAATTTGCATATATACCTTCAAAATCACTCTTTATAATAACTTATAATTTTACGTAATTTTTCATATTTTTATTAATTCTTTTCCAATTTATTCAGTATTTTTATATTTAATAATTATTCATGAAGTATATTATAAATAATTTTCAAATATTTTCGAGCTCGATATATCACTTTTTAATCTTATTAGTATTTAATTATTTCACAAATTAGCCAATTTGGCATCATTTGACCATAATTACAATAAATTTGCAATTATAGCCTAGTTATACATTTTATGCCATTTAAATCAATAATTATTCATTTTATATATTTTCTATATTAATTAATTAGCTTAATTTCACCTATTTAGCCTTATTTTTATTTTATATGATTATTAGCTATTGTTATTAATTATTTATCTAATTTTAACGGGTATTTAACAAATAGCCATTCTTTATTTAAATTCCAGCCTAATTAATCCCGCTCCCTAACTCAATTAAACTAGGCCAGACCCCCAAGCCCAATATAATATCCTACCCGGCCTAACCCCAAACCAATCTGAACCGTTGATCAAATTAGATGAACGACCTAGATTTTTGTTACCTTAATTAACCTAGACTAACCCCCCGACCCCTCTCATTATCACCGGTCCCTCATCTCTCTAACTCTCTCTCTCTCTCTCTCTCTAGTCTCTTCTAGAGACTTCCTGTCTCTTCAGATTTCGATGGATCTCTTCGCCTTCTCCGGCTATCCCTTCGCCGGAAACCTCGAAACCTTTACCACCCTCTGCCTCCTATGGTTTCCTTATAACGGTAATGTCATCCCTAAGGCCCTCGAGGGGCGAGGACCCGTCTGTTTACACCCATGGTGTTCCTGCTTACCCCAGGCCTTCAAGGCTTTGATTTCGAGTGAGGTCTATGACCTTTGAGGCTGAGCCAGTGACATTTGAGGCTCTTCTCATCATATATCTATGCGTATTACGAGTTATTATGATGTTTCCTTTAAAGATCTTCTATTTTTTCTAAACGGTTCTTCAATTTTAACTAGGGTTCCGAAACCCTTTTTCAAAATGGTATTCTTCGTCGATTTTTTAACACTATCTCATGATTTTCTCTCATATTTTTCATTATTAAAACCTTTTCCTTGTGGTGTGCTCAGTACATGTGTTCAATTGTCACGAATGTCTTGAATTTATGGTGATATTACTCTGTTTTTCCTATTAGGGTTTATGACTCTTCGTCTCTTTTGTGTGTATCATGTCTACTCTGTTGATTCGTACTAGTATCTGTGTAAAACCCTAAATTTTTAGACATAAAACCCTGAAAGCTACTGGTTTGCATGCGTGTTCGCATATGTGCTTATGTTTCATTGATCTTTACCTATGTTGTTTGTCTTTGGTTCTTCTTGCCTCCCTGACTCACATGATTCCTAATTTCATATACTAGGGTTTCTGTGTTCTTGCTTAACAACCGTGTTGTTTCATGTTGATTCTCTTCAATTAATAATATGCTTGCTCGAGTCCTTGATTCTGTGTTATTTGTCACTCAATTGTTGCCTGACTTATAACTTTGCTTATAATGTTGTCATTCCTGCTATATATAAGAGTCTCTATTCACTAGTTATTTGAATTTCTGATTCACTATGATTCGAAAAGCCCTACTGATCTCTCATGAGATATTCTTCTGATTTCCAACCCCTAACTTGTTTTTCTTACCCTTATTTGTTACTGTGATTGATATTGCTTCCTTAATTGCTTGCTTGATTTGGTCTGAAATTATTTTCTTACATGTCCTATGCATGGTGACTTTATGCTTACTTACTAGCCGTTTGAGTTCGACCTTCAATTAAGGGATACTTAATTGCTTGTCATGAACACTGTTTTACCTCCTTTCCTTATTTGTTACTTACCGTTTGAATAACTCCTTAATCAAGGGAGTACATGGGCTGGTTATGCCATGATTGATTCCCAGTCCCTTAATTTTGGCTAATTTGATTCCTACCCTTATTTTCACCTAGATTCAAACTATATATATACTCTATTCGTTCCATGTAACACACACACAAAGACAACTAATCTATTCAATTCTCTCTATCACAATTAAAAAACTCTCTGCTCTCTCTCTCTTTCCTGTGCTAGTTACTGCTATTCTAAGTTAGTCGGCTGCAAGCCAAGGTTAACTATTGTGCATCTCCTACTTCCTGTTTGTGTTACTGCTTTCTTCACTTCACTGGTATGTTCTAATTCAAATTTCAGTTCTAAAACCAACATGTTTCTATTACTGTTGTAATTCAGTGTGTTTCTAATTTGCTTTTTCTTATTATTTTGTTGTTCAACATGTAACTAGGATCCTGAACTCCATTCACATGTTAAGGTAGGCTTTACTTGTCAATGACCAGCATGTTTCTGTATACTTAACACCAGTTTCTTATGTCAATCCCCATGCCTATGATTGGTAAATTAGTGATCATAGTCTTAGTTGTTTGGTGTTGATATGTTAATCTAATCCAGTACTTTACTGTACCCCTGATCCTTTGAACCCTTAGGAGCTTCTGATTGCATGCCTATATGTGTTTCTGCTTGCCACATCTTTGCCCTCACATGCTCTGTATTTGTCCCTCAAATCCCATTACCCCTGCTTGTGATTGTTGGACTATTCCTGGTCCTTTGTGTGATGTTGAACTTCTATTCCAATCAAATTTCATCTTCAAAACTGTTTTCTTACTTACCTTTTTTTTAAAAAACTGTTTTCTTACCGAACCTTTTAAAAAAACTATGTCAAGCACTTTCACATATACTCTTAGAAGTCTAGGTTCTTCCCCCTCTGTGTGAGCATTGCCTTGGGACCCTTGAGCTCCCTCTGAACTTTGACACACAAAGGCTGTCCATTCCACACTGCACTTACTCTATCTTGGCTATGAAATCCAGGTGTGAGCACTGCCCGGGATCCCTTGAGGTCCTTAGAGAACTCTGACACATATGGATTATGAAAAGGCTGTGAAACATTACCTGACATTGATGACTTGAGATTTGAGTTTATTCTGTAGGCTCCCTATAGTTAACTTCTTATTTTTCTTCTATTTCAGTTGTGTAATTCATATTCAATGGTCTGTAATAATTAATTGGAAACAACTCTGGGTTGGATAGTGAAAATGGGTGGGTGATATGCATGATGTAGTATAATTAAGGGTAGAGACCATGTTTCTAGGTTTATTTTCTCCATGTGCAATAACAGCCATGTTTAGATACAACATGCCATGCATTAGATATCATGCTACTTAAGATCCATGTGTATTCAACATCTCATCTGCTTAGAAATCCTGCCTATAGGATAAATAATAAAATAAGTTGCTATTACGTGATTCTGCCCATGTTCTGAAACTTCACTAGAAGTATTGTCCTAGGATAAATAAACCTCAATCATGTCTCATCATGCTATACACGTAGAGATCCTGTTCTAGGTAAATAACGATTAAAATCTGTCACGTATGCTATTCCTGAAACTGTGCATAATGCTGTGATTCTATGTGCATTTAGAAATCCTGCTTAAGTTATTATGCATCATGTTGCATTAGATATCATGCTATAAGATCGTATCTATTTAACTGCACTTAGTCCTTGCACATCTTCAACACCTTGAATTGCATGTTATTAACTATAAACAACCTGGAGTCGTTAACAAATCTGAATAACTGTTGCATGTTAGCCTACACCTAGGCGAGCCTTAGGTAATTAACTTAAAAAAAAATAAAATCAGAACTGTCTTTGTGATCATGTTTAACTGTCAGCATGCTTAAAACCAGTAGGCAAGCCTTATTAAGACTTCCTCTATGAGTTATGCAATAAATCTGTCTTTGTGTTATCACCTAGATACCATGCTTTAGGATTCTGAATTAATAAGGACCTTACCTGTGTATGAGACATGCTATTTATGTGTACTGTGTGTGGAGGAATACTTGAGCCTTTATCTTCTTTCTATGCTTTCCTTTATCTGCAGTCCTACTTGTTTTGTTATCTGTCGCCCTAGAATTTTTACCTTTAAAACCTGAGGATCTGCTTAGCACCTCTCTAGGATGTGAGTCCTAATTTCCTCCGGGATTGATACGAAGGGACGGGTAACAACATGCAATAGAGGTCGAGGCCAACACTCGTTTTTAATAACCTTACGGGGTGGGAAGGGTAGAATATGGTTATGCTGACCGGTGAGCTAATACCACGTGTAGCCCCTCTTCGAGGAGTGATTACCGGTTATTTCATTGATGTGATCCATATTATTTTAAACCTAGGACACCTTTTATATGCTTAGCTCGTAATCATTTTCAAAGTCTAACCTTTTTGCTATTTTCAAACATCCGCGTGCTTAAGACTTAAATCCCCTCTTATTTGAGCCTTTACTTGTTATTTGTTAATTGTACAAATTCACGAAGCCATTTGGTCGGGAACCACACTTGTGGATCCTGAGGGGTACCTAACACCTTCCCCTTAGGATAATTTCAAGCCCTTACCCAATCTCAGGTTAGTAACATAGTTGTAGTTGAACCCCTTAGGTTCCCTAACGCACCGTTAAAATCGTTAGGTGACAACTCTTCAAAATATGCAAACCCTTTCCCAAAAGGAACGAGTTTTCCCAACCAATGTCATAAACCTGACCGCGAGGAAAAGGGGGCACGACAATAGGTACGGTATCTGAACTTACAATCCTATATTCCTTGTACGACCACGTATACTTACGTGCGCGTTTGGGAGAAACAATGGTACTAATCAAAAAGGTAGGCGACCTTTCAAGTTTCTCAACTGTTTGGCTAGTCACCAAGACTTTGATGAAACAGTTAAGCAATGCTGGAGAAATAGGCACATGGAACTGCACTGTTAAATGTGTGGAATAAGCTCAAAATGCTAAAAGGAGCTCTAAAACAACTAAACAACCAAGAATTTAACAGTACTAGGCACAAGATTCAAGTAGCAAATAAAAAAATTAGAAGGTATCCAAGCTCATATGGCACTCCTCGGAAATGATACATAGGCAATACTACAAGAAAATGCTGCAAAACTTGAGCTGGAAAAGTGGTTGGAGGTTGAGGAGAGTGTATTGAAGCAGAAGTCAAGAATTCAGTGGCTTAATCTTGGGGATGCTAATACATCATACTTCCATGCTTTTGTGAAAAACAGGCAAGCTAAGAATTAGATTGGTAGACTAACCAACAATGCAGGGCAAATTCTCCAAAGTGTTACTGAAGTAGAAGAGGAAATACTGCATTTCTATAAAAAAAACTACTTGGTACAACAACTTCACAAATGCCAGTAGTTATTCCAGAGATCACTCAGAAAGGTTGTACATTAACCAGGAAACAAAAACTACAACTAATCAAGCCAGTTACTAAAGAGGAAGTAAAGAGAGCTATACTAGATAATTATGATAATAAAGCACCGGGATGTGATGTTATAACTCCTATTTCTTCAAGAAGACATGGCACATATTGGGTGATGATGTTACTGCAGCAGTAATGGAGTTCTTTGAAAATGCCGAAATGTGCAAAGCTATCAACTGCACCACTATTACTTTGATCCCTAAAGTTTCTTGCTGCACAGTGCTATACAAGATAATATCAAAAGTCCTAACATCAAGATTACAGGAAGTTATGACTAACCTAATAGATAACTGCCAAACAGCCTTTGTACCAGGCAGAATGATCACTGATAACATCATTATGAGCCATGAATGGGTAAAAGTCTATGGGACGAAGAACATATCCCCAAGATGCATGATCAAAATAGATATGCAGAAAGCCTATGATTTTGTGGTATGGGTATACATTGAACAAGTGATGAAGCTGATGGGATTCCCTGATGTCGCGCCCCGTGTTCTCATGAAAGCGGGTTTCGACGTGTGACAACTCCTTTTAGAATGGTAGATGGAGTATTAAAAGGAGAAGAGATGTCACCTAACGATTTTGAGGTGAGCTAGGACACCTGCTATGCATATAAATCCGTTTGACAACGCCACCAAAGATCGGGTAAGGGCTCAAGTTGCCTCAAAGAGAAGGTGTTAGGCACTCTTCGAGGTCCACAACTGTGGGTTCCGACCAAACTTAGGATTATGTGTATTATAATTAAGTTAAGTGATAAAATAAATAAAGAAAATTTAAAGTTCAAAGAATTTTATTACAACATGATTAGTACAAATCTTAGTACGAATATAGGAATACAACTATTTAGATCTAATAGCAACATATAAAAGAAAGGGGGGGGGGGGGTGGTCCTAAGACTTTTAGCCAAAAGGATCACCCCGTGAAACATAAATAATACTTCATAACTCCCTTAAGGTAGGGAGTTACTCATATTATTCAACGGGCACACACTATCATCTCCTACTACTCAATTACTATGTTAAAGTTGTTTACCTAGAAGCACTGATGCGAGGCTAGAATTCATGGTTTAACATGTTATATGCCTTACATTTCATGTGAGTTAATGATAAAAATACACTTTTTATGTGCATAATAGAGTCTTTTTCATGTGTAGGTGAACTGGAGATGGAAACCGAGCTAAATGGATGCAAATACATCAAAAATACGCTCAAGAGGCGAGGAGGAGTGCACCGGGCTATAGCCGGGTGCCAGAGCCCAAACGCCTGATCCTGCATGGCGTTAGAGCTGAAACGCCTGACCCTGCCTGGCGTTAGAGCTGAAATGCCAGCCTTATCCTGGTGTTAGCCAGGCGTTAGGGCCCAAACGCCAGGCCCCTGTTTCGGTCAATTCCGAGTTTTGACGAGTTTAAGTGTTTCCCGGTTGGAATAGAAGTCTCCTACACATTTAGGGTTCGTCCTAAACATATAAATAGACCCCGTAAACACAACTTGAAGGGAGAATTCGGAGAATTTTNGCAAACATCAACCACAAATTGAACAAATTGAAACCGACATGGAAGATGCACATAACCGGAATAACTATGGGGATGATGTGGTAGACCCAATTTCTCAAATAGGGACAGAGGCTCCTTTATATGACTGGGCACAACCCACAACTGAGAATTTGGCCACGGCAATACTGCTTCCTCAGATACAGGCCGAGTCCTTTCAGATAACAAATAATATGCTGCACCTATTGCAGAACAAAGGGCTATTCTCAGGGTCATACATTGAAGACCCTCAGCAACACTTGAAAAACTTCCTATCAATCTGCAG
>ML387360.1:11211-57664 GCA_005239525.1 Nicotiana knightiana | reverse complement strand
ATATATATATAATGGTTGATGGGTATTTATTTACTTCTCACTTTTCATTTATTGTTGGTGGTTGCAAACATTGACAAATGCCATTAATTCTTTCTTGGCTTGGAAAAGTGAGTTAGGATTGGTAGGAATAAATATCAAAGACTCAAGGCTTTAAACCTTGTTTAATAAAATCGCTTAGGAATAAGTGGGTTTTATTTGGTATTAATTGTAACTCTTTTATATTTGGGAAAATCATAAAGAGGAAATACTACCCTATTATTGGGAAATATTGGGTGGTCACGTAGAAATCGTTTGCATATCTAAAGAACCTTCCATTAGAAATATATCATATTAATACCCATTAGTATTACACTTCATTGACGGGAACACAACCTTGGTTTAGTTAATCACATAAATTACAACTCTAATTAATCATACATGTTATTATTGTAATTAAAGTATTACAAAAATCAATTCCCATACTCTTGTTACATTAAAGGAATAGAGATACGATTTAAGTTGAGATTCACACTACCAAAGTAATATTTTCACACCTATTCCCTGTGGGATTCGACCCCGACCTTGTTGGGTTATTATATTTGACATCGATCTCTTACACTATTTTAAAGTGTAATTTGAGCGTATCAGAGCCTCTGATGATAAATGTTGGATAAACGTTTTTATACGAGATTTTTAAATAGAAACTGGAGTTTTATGAAATACTCAGAAATGTAAATTCCTGACTTGATTTACTTATTTCCACAGTCACTTATTATACGTATTTTCATGTTTATAAATGCTCGTTACTGTACTAAGGTTTTTAGATACTTTGGTTACTTACTGAGTTGGCGTACTCACGTTACTCCCTGCACCTTGTGTGCAGATTCAGGTACCGGGACAGAGCGATAGTTGAGTTGCCCCATTTGGAGCATTGTTCGGAGATTGTGAGGTGGATGCTCGGAGTCCGCAGTATACTCTTTCTCCTTCCTACTCTATCATTTGTACTTTACATTCCCAGATTTGTTGTAGTAGAGGATTTGAATTAGACTGTATCACTTCTTAGATGCTCATGACGGTTGACTCCAGATGTTGGGACTGTGCTTAGTTGTTCTAATCATTTTTATTGCATTTGAAATGCTTAAGAAACAGAATTATGATGAATATTGCGGATATTTGATGTATTAAATAGAAAATTATTTTTATTATTTACAGTGAACTGTCTAGCCTAGTATCACGATAGGCACCATCACGGCCAGTTTAGTTTTGGGGTCGTGATATCTGTGCAGCATGTTTAGTAAATTTTCCTGTTTTTCCTTAACTTGTAGTTAGTCAGAGTTGTAGGTTTTCGTGTTGTAGTTGTCGAATTCTATTGCATGATCTGCACATTTACTTTGGGATACGGAACGGTATTCCGGGAGATCCCCCTATACATTTACGTTTGGAAATACGATGCGATATTTCGAGAGATCCCCTGTTGTATTTCTGTGTTCTGAGCTGTTAACTTCAATGATTTCTTTCTTGTTTAATTTCAGTCTTTATTTTACTGTGATATTTTATTCTTACCTTGCTTTGTTATATATATTGGTAGGGCCCTGACCTGACCTCGTCACTATTCGACCAAGGTTAGGCTTGGCACTTACGGGTACCATTGTGGTGTACTCACGCCCTTTCCTGCACATGTTTTTCATGTGCAAATCTAGGTTCTTCTTACCAGCATCGTTCATAGTTGCAGTCGCTGCTGTCGGAGACTTCACGGTACATCTTTCTGCGCCCGCAGATCCTCGGAGTCCTCCTCTATCCCCCAATGAGCATTTTTCCCTCTTTTCTATAGACTGTGATGTATAAAACACTTAGGACTCGTAGAAGCTTTTGACTTACAGTGTTCTGGGTCTTGGGGAGTGTTATGTATACGTTGAGAGTTGATAAATCTATATGCCGAGCGACATCTCAGTTACTTATTTAAATTGTTGTTGTTGTTACTTGTTAATGTTCACGCTTTCATTTCAGTTCAGCAAAGTGTTAGGCTTACCTAGTCATAGAGACTAGGTGCCGTTACCACAATTCACGAGGGGGTGGGGGGAATTTGGGTCGCGACAAGTTGGTATCAAAGCTCTAAGTTCATAGGGATCACGAGTCACAAGTTGTTAGCTAGAGCCACACCTCAGGCCAGGGGAGGGGCACAGACTCCCGCAACCCCATTCCTGAGCAGAGCGTCGAGGTTGATCAGGCCCAAAGTTCATTCCTATGCCACCAGTAGCTCCGATTCAGCATGAGACCAGGACAACCACTTCTGAGGCAGAGCAACATAGATTTGAGTGGTACAAGAAGTACCACCCACCTACCTTCAGCGGATAAGCTTCAGAGGATGCTCAGGGTTTTCTGGAGGAGTGTCATCATATTCTCCAGACTATGGGCCTAGCGGAGACGAGTTGGATTTCTTTACCACTTTCTAGCTTAGAGGAGCAGCTTGTTAGTGGTGGCGTACTTATGAGCTGAGTACATGGACGTAGTTCTCGGATATGTTTTGAGAAAGTATGTCCCTCAGAGCTTCAGGGATGCATGGCGCGTGGAGTCTGAGCAGTTGCACCAGGGTACTATGACTGTGTCAGAGTACGCAGTCTGTTTCAGTGAGTTGGCCCGACATGCACCGGCCCTGGTTGCCACAGTCCGGGAGATGGTACGTCGCTTTATTGAGGGACTTCACTCCAGCATCAGATTCAGTATGCCCAGTGAGTTGGAGATGGATATCTCTTATTACACTACAAGAAAATAGGCCTTTAACGACGGAAAATCGGTCATTAAAAGCACTATTCCAGTCGTTATTAGTCAATAACGACCAGGATAAAACCGGTCGTTGCCGGTCACTAAAAGCCCCGACATTAAAAGTTTACGACCGGATGTCAAGTCAGTCGTTAAAGAACCTTTAACGGCAGCAAGAAATCTGGTCGTTGTAGCTCCTTTTGGCAACCACAGTTCCCTTCGCTGCTTGTAATTCAGTTATTAAATGTTCTTTAACCTTCGCTAGATTTCTATTAATCTTCCACGACAATCAAAAATCGAATCTTTCAGTGTTTAGACATATAGACACATCTGAAAAAACACAATAATATATGTTCATGTAAATTTCATAATCTATTACAAAGAACTTAAGTGCCATATTACAAGAATATATATTCAATTTGTATGACAGTATGTTGTCAACTCCTAACGTAAGAGAACAAAATTCATGTACAAGTGTGAACATCTTTAAACAACTCTAAAAAAATAAAAAATATGTCTCTCTTGTGCTTCAACTCATTTTTTAATATTTGTAGTTGCTTATACTTGCTCTGCACTTTTCTTCAAACTTCAAATTCGTGATTTCCTGAAAGAACAAATGTTTTAAAAAAAAATTATTATTAGCAAAACGTCAAAATTCTGACAAGCATATACACAGGAATGTGTCCAAATTCAATTAACAACGCCATGAGCAGGATGAGACAACAAGATACTCTTGTCAAATATATTTTAGCCATTCTCATCTAGAGTAACATAGTGCAATATATTCCGTTATACTTGTATTGATACGCTACATTTCTAATCTAATATTAATATTCTGCTGCTTAATGCAAGACCCACTAGTATTTAAATTTTAAATAAGTTTCTAATAAAACACTTTTATTTTAATTTTTCATGACACAACTATCATTCATAACAATAAGCATGAGAGATAAGAATAACTGCAGCTTGACCAAACTAAGCTGAAATAAGTATCATGGATTTACTGCTATTTACGATGAAAGAGCATAATTATTTCAAGACCTCATAACTCGTAGCCAATATTGTTGTGTTCCTGAACTTCTGCTCTTTTACATAGGTAACCTGGCGACATACTCCTCCTTTATATATGTACGTTTGTAACTTCTACTATTTCTGAAAGCCGAGATGCAAGTTCACTGTGCAACTAATACTAGTTATCTAAATCCTTGAAATCTAAAGCAAGGTAAAAAACAACCGTCTATGATGCATTTCAATCATAGTTAACAAGCACCAGTCATAATCTCAGTTAACCGAACCAATTATCTTTTCTTCTAACGAGCACCACATTAATTTCAAAAACTAACATACATATATATTCAATCACACAAACAAATTTAAAAGCAAAAAAAAAAAAAAAATATCACAAAATACCAGTTATTTCTACCAAGAAGTGACTGATTAATCATAGAATATCATACAAATAAATTGCTAACAACTTTCTTAGAATTTCCCCGCACAAAAGTTCTCAACAATAAACAAATAAACAAAATAAGCTAAAAATAAATAAAAATAGATCCACCTGCAAACTATAAGAAAGAACATTACAAAAGGGTGCTTTTCAAATTCTTATCCTTTTTTTCCTTGAAAATTATTGCATTTTTAATCATGAGGCTCCGAATAATTGAAGATAATTGTAAATTTTCAAAAGGGTGCTCGATGTATCAATGATGCTTCTACCCCCTGAATTTGATATTATTACTACAATCCAGGGGTTGATAAGATAATATGAGAATACTTTGAACAATTTATGTATACATTTTTTTAAAGTTGTACATACATGCCAAGTTTACACTGCAACCTGGTCAGTTAGAAAAATGAAATGGTTGAGAGCCATAATGTCGATGAAAGTGTGGCACATATCACAAAAAAAAATTCCAAATACATTTGGACTTTGGTATAGATAAATATGTTTATGACTTTAAGAGATTCCAAATTCAGAGTCAACTTCTCAATTCAACTCACAGGAATTATAACTACCGTAGGTTGTATGATTTAGCAGCTACATGTTATCACTCCCTTTATCTTCGCTTTCGCTATGTACCTTTTTCTGGCTAATAACTACGCGATGAAACACTCTCCAATTTAAACTAATACATAATAATAAATAAATTATTATATGAAAAAACCTACTTCTCAGTTGATGCTATGGAACTTCTCCTAATTAAACTAGCTATTGCTCATTGAAAAAAAAAAACTCTACTCCAATTCAAAATCAAGTTGGAATTTCAAGTACTCTACAGGAAATTTTTTGCCGGAAATGCAAGTTGATTGCAAACAACCAAAAAAGCTAAAAGAAAACATTTATTTAACAACCTAACAAAGAAAGAAGACTTAAATCCAACTGGTGTTTTTATATCAGGTGGTCACGGTGGACAAGAATCTAAAGGTAGAGAATGGTCAGTGGTAAATCATTCACCTAGCAAAAAATATTCACCAGGTCTTAAAAATCAGTTCTTAGCAGCAAAGAATATAGATGTTCCCAACTATTTTGATGTTCTTGTTAATGAGCATGATCATGCTATGAAGGAGGTGCATCATCATGATGTGAAAGAGGCTGGGAAGAATACACAACAGGTGGTTGATGATGCAAGGTATTTAACTGGAAAAACTAGCTCCCCAGGCAGTGGAAGGCAGCAGCAAAACGTGGAGAAAACAGGTGCTCGGCTGCTCGCTTACAAGGCTAGGCAGTAGGGGTACAAGCTGTTGATTGAGTCGATAGTAGGGTTGAGGATGCAATGGCTACACATGACATACAAGCATCTCATGAAGCTCATGAAGATGCTGAAATTTCAGCTATGCAACTATGTACAGCAACTGTTCCTTCTGGGTGCGACCACTCCAGCTGAAGCTGTATTAGATGGCGTTAATCGACCTGTGTGTAAGCGTACTAAAGCTAATGATGCTGGACTAATTAGTATGGAAGCTGGGAAGAAGATCAAAAAGGATGATGTCCAGTAAAAAAGGCACCCCAAACAATGGCAAAGTGCAGCAGGTTGAAAAAAGTTCTATAGACTGTACAGGTGCACGAAGTAGCTCAAACTATTTTGCTTCTCTTATTAATGTAAATGAGGAATACGTGAAGGCTACTGGGGATAATTTACAGATGTTCAACCTTGATTAAAACAGCTCCTCGAGTCTAGTAGGTTTGAATCAAACCTCTCTTGGGGCACAAATATTGAAGAACATGAATCCAATGCATGCATGCAGTGCAAAATCTGGTTCAAAATCCTTTAGTACAACATTACAAAGGAGCTGGTGATAATCCTCATGCCTATAAGGTTCGACTGAACCCCTATAATCACGATATTCCATCCAATGATGTTGTTAGATTTTCAGAAGAATCAGTGCACCCGACACACAATCGTGAGGCCCTATCCAGGATGTCTGCTGATGCTAACAAACTAACTAGAAAGGAGGAAAGCAAGGAGGCAAATCTCCAGAAGCCACATGAGATAGAGGAGGCAGCTAGGTATAAGACATGGGATGACCAAGTAGAAGAGGATGAAGATGATTTTGTTGATAGTTTACAAGATGATAACAAGGAGGAGACAGACCATGTTTCAAATAGCTACACATAACATGATGAGGCAATCAAGGTGCAAGATGAGCAGGCAACTGTTTTGTCGAGCAAGAGAGGCTTAAGCCCAAATGCTCTAGCATTTGTACCTACTGGGCAGAAACAAAACACAACAGTGGTTTTGAAGGATATGTCTAGTGATAGACCAACGCAAGGCGGTAATTCCAGGTATGTCAACAAGTATAAGTGTGCCTTTTGCAAAATATAATTTGACTCCTAAAAATATACTTCAAGCTCTTGTGTCTCATGACATGGAGACTTTGAAAGCTCTTAATAATCCAAAGAATGAGCAAGGAGCTCTAGTTCCTGGATACAATCTATTGAAGCATTTGGTGTGGATGTGGGTCAAGGTTTCTATGAAGAAGGGGAAGAGCAGGAACTACTAGATGCCTCCTTTACAAATGTAGCTAGGGATGGAGATCTCTCACCTAGACATTTGAGAAGAGGATCCACCAAAAACAAGAAGAAGGCACATGAGAGGCAACAATTGGGATGGCAAGGTAACACAAGAGGTTGTCATTAGGAAGCCTCCGATCAGAATTGCAAAATCAAAGGCGGTTGTCCCTACCACCTCCACAAGGTCAAATAGATCAAAGAAAAAATGATCAAGTTTGAAGAATTGTTAAAGATAGTTGAAGAAGAAGTCAAGGAGCTACAGTTTGAAGAGTCCACAAGGTTGAAGAAAGAGGGGCACGACTCTAATTTTTACTTTGTTTTATTCTATCATTTAGTAAGCATTACCATATATAATATCATCACAAAGTATGTTATAAACTCTGTGATGATCATAGAATACTTAGTCCTCTCTAGTTCTTATTTTTTATATGTTTGCTGGTGTATGAGGTTGTTCATGCCTCAATAGGAATTGTAAGGTAAGGTATAGCTCAGTAAGTGATTGATAAGTGTCCTATGCCTTTGGAAATAATCCAAACGGCTATGAGATAATTCTCCCTCGTGAGACTTTGCCGGCAGCCACACCATGAGCCTCATCATGAAGCTATCATTATAAGCCAATGGAGACGCACATGGATGATTATACAACCAAGGCATAGAGACAACACTATTATCGCTTTTGCCCCTTTACTTGTACTCTTCCTTTGTGGTTCTTATTATTATTATTATTATTATTATTATTATTATTATTATTATTAATAATAATAAAAATAGCTACTAGGCAACCTGCCTAATAGTATAATTTACAAAAAAAAAATCTACTTTCTTCGTCTTTTCTTTTTCTCGAACTTTTTTCAAGTCTTCTATTTAACTTGATTTTGTAACCGTTCACTGAACTTTGATATTGGAGTTATTCCCCAGTAACACTCAATGTTCCATTTTCTCTTCAACTCTTTATTATTTTAATCTTTCTCTTGCCCCCCCCCCCCTCCCCCTCCATATAGTTTCTAAGCAATGTGTGAGCCAATGTAAGCATTATACAGAACTAATCAAAAGATTTTCTTAAAATAAATAAAAATGAAATTTAATTAAGGTTATAACAAATTCAATGTACGTCTTAAAAGAGGAAAATAAAAGAAAAGAGGGCCAATGGATCAAATGTTATGGAATAAATATATACAAGTAATCCTACTGTGAGAATTGAGATAAAATATGAATAGGACAATGCCAAAAACAAATTAGGGCTCGAAGAGACCTTTGAATACAAATAACCAACAATAGAAGAGTAAAACAACACCGAAAAAACTGTTAGATTGACAAACCATCGCAGGAACTTCTATTATAATACTCAAAAGTAGATTACTAAATCATCAAAGTTTCTGTAAACGATAATAACTAGGAGATTGGAGGGCATGCTTGCTCGGGAAAGAGAGGAGAGAGAGGCCAAGAGGTCTCGAGAGACTGCTTATTATTCTGGAGCTCATGCCCCAACAGCTCGCCATGGTAGGGGTTATTTAAGTTGCCTCGTTCATTCAGATCTTCCAGCCTCTTGCGGTGTTGCAGCCCCTTCTAGACCTCAGGAGCCTTATTATGCACCGCTTGTATCTAGTGTGCCTCCTGCTCGGGTGCTATTCGTGGTCAGCCCAGCAGACCCGGCCCGAGTCAGTCACATTAGCCACGACCTCGGAGGGGTTGTTTTGAGTATGATGATACTGCACATATGGTGAGGGATTTCCCCAGGCTTAGGAGGGGTGCACCTCTACAGACTTCTCAGAAACCATGTGCTCCACCATGTCCTTTGGCCATACTTAGAGCACTAGCTACCGCCCTACCTGCTCTGCCAGCTTGAGGCGGAGGTCGGGGAGATCGAGGTCGCCCTAGAAGGGGAGGCCAAGCCATGTATTGTGCTCTTTCGACTTGTTCAGAGGCAGTTGCTTCAGACTCTGTCATTACAGGTATTGTTCCAGTCTGTCATAGATATGCGTCGATATCATTTTACCCAGGCTCTACGTATTCATATGTGTCCTCTAATTTGTCTCCATATTTGGGTGTGTCTCGCGATTATTTGAGTTCCCCTGTTTATGTGTATACTCCTTGGGAGATTCTCTTTTTATGGACCACGTATATTGGTCATGTTTGATTGCTCTTAGTGGTTTTGAGACCAGAGCCGATTTATTATTACTCAACATGGTAGATTTTGATGTTATCTTAGGCATGGACTGGTTGTCGCCCCATTATGCTATTCTTGATTGTCACGCTAAGACTGTGACGATGGTATGCTAGGTTTACAGCGATTAGAGTGGAGGATTACCTTAGAGTATACTCCCCACAGAGTTATTTCATTTCTTAAGGCTCAACGAATGGTTGAGAATGGGTGTGACATGTATTTAGCTTAGGTGAGAAATGTCAGTATTGATACCTCTACAGTTGAGTTAGTTCCAGTAGTGAGGGATTTCCCAGATGTATTTCCTGCTGATCTTCCGGGCATGCCACCCGACATAGACATTGATTTTGGAATTGATTTGTTGCCGGGCACTCAACCCATCTCTATTCCTTCTTACGTATGGCTTCTCTTGAGTTGAAGGAGCAGTTGCAGGAGTTGACTGATACAGGATTCATCCGGTCCAGTGTATCACCTTGGGGTGCTCCGGTCTTGTTTCTAAAGAAAAAGAACGGTTATATGCGTATGTGTATTGATTATCGCCAGCTGAACAAGTTACAGCGAAGAATCGATATCCATTGCCTCGCATTGATAACTTATTTGATCATTTACAGGGGGCCAGTGTGTTTTCCAATATTGACTTATCTTCAGGCTATAATCAGTTGATGATTCGGGAGCCAGATATCCCGAGGACTGCTTTCAGGACCAGATATGGTTACTATGAGTTTCTTGTCATGTGTTTTGGGATAACCAATGACCCAGAAGCCTTTATGAATTTGATGCACAGTGTGTTCCATCCTCATCTTGAATCATTCATTATTGTGTTTATTGATGACATTCTGGTGTACTCCCGGACTCGTGTAACGACCCAGTCGGTTGTTTTGAGAGTTAGCACCCTGATCCGCTAATAATTTCTTTTCTCATGTCTATTTATGTTATTGGGACTTGTCGGAGCGTTGAGTAATGTGGAATTTAGCTTTTGAAATCTGGGCATAGCTAGAGCTATGTGAAGACGGATCCATAATGGAATTCTGTCAACTCCGTTAATTCCATTGGGTGATTTCGGGGTTAGGAGCGTGTTCGAGATGTATTTTTGAGGTCGGTTGTAAATTCAGCCTTGAGTTGGCGAAAGTTAGAATTTCGGCAATTTTGGCCGATATGTGAAATTTTGATGTCATACTTGGAATGGAATTTCGAAAGCGACAGCAGGTCCGTAATGCCAATTGTGACCTGTGTCTAAAATTTGAGGTCATTCTGATGAGTTTTGACATGTTTCGGCATCAGATGTGAATTCTATAAATTTCATAAGTTCTTAGGCTTGAATCTATGCGTAATTGATGATTTTGATGTTATGAGATGTTTTTTAAGACTCGGCCAAGTATGAATAAGATATTAGGGTCAGTTGGTAGGTTTGGTTGAGGCCCCGAGGGCCTCAGGGTTATTTCGGATACCCAACGGGTGAATTTGGAACCTTAAAAGCAGCTGAACCATTTCTGGTTCTTGTGTCTCGCACCTGCGATGCTTTTTCCGCAGGTGCGGACATGTAGGTACAAAGGGGGTGCACGCAGGTGCAGACGTAGCTTAGGCTGGCCTGACTCACAGGCGCGGAAGAGCATCCACAGGTGCGGAGCCGCACATGCGACCCAGCCACCGCAGGTGCGACCCCGGGTCTTTTAATGAGTTTTCGCATGTGATTGTGTTTCCGCAGATGCGATCGCTGTGTCGCAGGTGCGAAATACCTGGGCTGCTTATACCAAAACCCGAGGGTTTGAAATTCATAACTTCAAAATCGATTGGGAGCTCGGGATTTGGCATTTTTCAGTGGTATTTGAAGAGGAGAATCATAGGTAACTTTTTCTAACATTAATCCATTTGTATATCAGTAATCTCTATCAAATTCCTCAATATAATCAATGAAATTGGATGAAAAACCATGAAATTGGGATGAAACTTCCCCAAGTAGAAATCTGAGGATTTAGGGAGATTTAGACATCGGATTTTGTTGATTATTGTTCGAGTCAGTTCATGAGCGAATGGGTGTTCGGGAAATATAAATTTTACCCGATTCCGAGACGTGGGCCTAAGGGAATTTTTGGGGTAATTTATTAATTTCATGTATTAGCTTATAAATAATTAGCTAATTTGTTTCCTTGAAGTGATATTTTCATTATGCAATCGAATTCAATAGATTTGGGTTGATTAGCGCAGTCAAGGTAAGTGTCTTGCCTAACTCTGTGTTAGGGATTTCCCCTTAGGCATTTTTATATTGATTTTGTTACGTGGATGTTGTGTACGTGAGGTGATGAGTGCGTACACGGGTCATTGTTGCTAAATTCCATTTTTCCTTCCATGAAATCACTCATTCTCATTCCTATATTATTGTTTCCTGTCTTAATTGAGTAGTTAGCTTAAGAATAAGCATGCCTACCTGTCCTTACTTGATTTCCTCTTATTTTCTACTAGTTGCACCATGTTTAGGTAGTTTTATTCTATTCTTGCATGTTGTTTTTCCTGAACTATTTAATTAAGTTGTATCTGACATACTTCTACATAGCACATTTAAATTGGTACTACGGACCGAGATCTGGGAGCTTTCCCCCTGTACTACATTGCATATTTAAATTGTGACTACGGACGGAGGTCCGGGAGCTTTCCCCCTGTACTAAAACGCATATTTAAATTGGGACTACGGACGGAGATCCGGGAGCTTTTCCCCTGTACTGCATAGCATATTTAAATTGGGACTACGGATTGAGATTCGGGTGCTTTCCCCTTGTACTGCATTGCAAATTTACTATTGAGATATATTGTGTGCTGAGTCGAGGGCTCTCTTTCTGTTATTAATTCTTGTAGTTTCTATTAATCCTGTTTATCATTGCTTATCTATATTTCACTATTTTAAATTTATATTGACTCGTTTTAAAACTCAGTAGAACCTCAACCTGACCTTGCTACTACTTGACTGGGGTTAGGCTTAGTACTTACGGAGTACTGAATGTGGAGTACTCACGCCCTTTCCTGCGCATGTTTTCACCATGTGCAGATCCAGGTACCATTACACAGTACAGTGGCTAGGCGCATCTTAGTAGCTGCATAGGAGACCGCGAGGTAATTCTGATGCGTCTGTAGGATCTCTCGAGTCCCCTTCCTACTCTAGTACAGATATAGGAGATATATAGATACATTTTCCTTATTTCTTTGTATAGAGCTATAGTAGTTCAGAGTTTGTGACTTTGTGATGTTCCGATTTTGGGAAAGTAAAAGTTGTAAATGCCGAGCGGCTAAAATTTTTATAATATTGCTTCTTCTTCACTATTTCTATTATTTTTTTTCCTTAATTTCTGCAAGGTTTAGGCGTACCTAGTCATACGGAATAGGTGCCGTCACGAGACCATTCGGAGGGTAATTCGGGTCGTGACAACTCGGGAGGATCACGAGCAGCATTTGAGGAATGTGCTTCAATCTTTGAGGGAGTATAAGTCGTATGCAAAATTTTCTAAGTGAGAGTTTTGGCTAGATTCAGTGGCATTCGTGGGTCACGTAGTATCGAGTGATGGGATTAAGGTGGATCCAACAAAGGTAGAGGCAGTGCAGAGTTGGCCTTGATTTTCAGCTACGGAGATCTGCAATTTTCTTGGTTTGGCGGGGGATTACTGTTGTTTTGTAGAGGGATTCTCATTTATTGCAGCACCCATTACCATGATGACTTAGAAGGGTGCTCTATTCAGGTGGACAAAGGAGTGTGAGGAGAACTTTCATAAGCTCAAGACAGCTTTGACTACCGCCCCAGTATTGGTATTGCCTACAAGTTCGGGGTCATACACTGTATAGTATGATGCGTCGAGGATTGGTCTTGGCGCGGTGTTGATGCACGATGGTAGGGTGATTGCCTATGTGTCCAGACAGCTGAAGGTGCATGAGAAGAACTATCTTGTCCACGACCTTGAGTTAGCAGATATTGTTCACGCACTAAAGATTTGGCGCCACTATTTATATTGTGTTCCTTGTGAGATTACACCGACCCTCGGAGTTTGTAGCATCTTTTCAAGTGATCTTAACTTGCATCAGCGGAGGTGGTCGAAGATACTTAAGGACTATGATATCACCATTTTGTACCACCCGGGGAAGGCCAATGTGGTGGCCAATGCTTTGAGTCGCCAGGCGGAGAGTTTGGGGAGTTTTGTATATCTTCCAGCAATAGAGAGACCTTAACATTGGATGTTCAAGCCTTAGCTAGCCAACTTGTGAGATTGGATATTTTTTAGCCAAATCGAATATAGGCTTGTGTGGTATCTCAGTCTTCTCTTTTTGATTGTATTAGGGAGCGTCAGTATGATCACCCCCACCTGCTTGTCCTTAAGAACACGGTCCAGCACGGTGATGCTAAAGTGGTCGCCATTGGGGATGATGTCATATCGAGGATGCAGGGCAGGCTATGTGTGCCTAATGTTGATGGTATGCTTGAGTTTGAGGCTCATAACTCGTAGTACTCTATTCATCCGGGTGTCGCAAAGATGTATCAGGACTTGATGCAACATTACTGGTAGAGGAGGATAAAGAACGACATAGTGGAGTATGTTGCTCGGTGCCTAAATTGCCCGCATGTGAAGAATGCGCATCAACGACGGGGTGGGTTGCTTTAGAAGTTCGAGATTCTGTAGTGGAAATGGGAGATGATCACTATGGATTTCATTGTTGGACTCCCACGGACTCAGTGAGGTTTGATGCAGTTTGGGTGACTGTGAACAAGTTGACTTATTTCATTCTAGTGATGACTACATATTCTTCTGAGTAACTGGCTCGAATATACATACGTGAGATCGTCAGACTTCATGGTGTACCAGTATCTATTATCTCTGATCGTGGTACACAGTTTACATCATGGTTCTGGATAGCCGTACAATAGGAGTTGGGTACTAGAGTGGAGCTGAACACAACATTTCACCCTTAGACGGACAGTCAGTGCGAGTGCACTATTCAGATATTAGAGGATATGCATTGTGCGTGTGTGATGGAGTTTGGAGGGTCATGGGACCAGTTCGTGCCACTTGCGAAGTTTGTCTACAACAACCGTTATCAGTGGAGCATCAAGATGGCACTGCATGAGGCTCAGTATGGTAGGTGGTGTCGGTCCCCAGTAAGTTGGTTCGAGCCGGGCGAGGCCCAATTATTGGGTATAGACTTGGCCCAGGATGCCCTGGATAAGGTGAAAGTCGTTCAAGATCGACTTCGCATAACCCAGTTCATACAGAAGAGTTATGCGGAACGGTAGGTTCACGATGTAGCATTCATGGTTGGAGAGCGAGTCTTGCTCTGGTATTCCACGTTTCTATGATCCGGATGTATCACGGTCATCTGGCTCATGTATTGGATTTCAGCTCAGTCCAGTTGGACAAGGATCTATCTTATGTTGAGGAGCCAGTGGCTATTTTGGACAGGCAGGCCAGAAAGCTAAGGTCAAAGAACGCTGCTTCAGGAAAGGTTAAGTGTAGGGGTCAGCCGGTCGAGAAGGAAACTTGTTAGACCGAGCAGCATATGCGTAGTCGTTATCCTCATTTTTCACAACTTTAGGTATGTCTCTATACTCGTTCGAGGATGAACGATTATTTTAGTGGGGGGAAGATGTGATGACCTGGCTAGTCGTCTTGAGAGTTATAGCCCTGATGCCCTATTAACTACTTTCCTCGTATCTATATCCTATTATTATGTCTTGCCGGGAGGTTTCGTTTTTGTTTTTAGGAAGTGTTTGGGACACTTAGTCCCTAAAACAGGAGCTTAAGCCTTAAGATTTTGACCATAGTTGAAACTATGTGAAGAAAACTTAGAACTGTAGTTTCTTCTATTCTGTTAGATCCGTTAGGTGATTTTGGATTTAGGGGCGTGTGCGGATTTGTGTTTTGGAGGTCTGTAGCTCATTTAGGCTTGAAATAGCGAAAGTCGAAGTTCTAGAGATTTTGTCGGTAGTGAAATTTTTGATATCGGGATCGGATTTCGATTCTGGAAGTTGGAATAGGTTCGTAGGGTTGAATGTGACTTGTGTGAAACATTTGGGGTCAATCAGACGGAGGATGATTCATGAGTTTAGCATTGTTTGAGGTGGTTTGAGGACTCGACTAAGTTCGTATGGTGTTTTAGGATTGGTTGGTATGTTTGGTTGTGGTCCCAGGGGCCTCGTGTGAGTTTCGAGTGCTTAACAGATGGAAAATTAGACTTACTCA
Organism: Nicotiana knightiana; assembly: GCA_005239525.1. Lineage (NCBI taxonomy): Eukaryota > Viridiplantae > Streptophyta > Magnoliopsida > Solanales > Solanaceae > Nicotiana > Nicotiana knightiana. The sequence goes on along the minus strand of ML387360.1, from coordinate 42,537 downwards.
AATTTAGATGTTGCTGGTTTCTGGTGTTTCGCACAGGCGCTGGGGAGACCGCATGTGCGGAATCGCACATGTGCAGTTAAAGTAGCATGTGCACTTTTTGTCATGAGAGCCAGTGGTCGCAAGTGCGGCGCGTAAGCCGCAGAAGCGAAGCCCCATCTACAAAAGTGTGGTCACAGAATCGGAATGGAGAAGGAAGCTGAGTTGGCCAAGTTTCCGCAGAAGCAGACAGATGAGCTTAAATGCACGTCCGCAGGTGTGGATAGTTGTGCGCATATGCAAGTCTGGGAGTTTAATGAAACTCCGCAGGTGCAGAGTTTTAGCGGCAAAAGCGGGACTGCAGAAGCGGGTAACTGACCGCAGGTGCGGTAGGAAAGACCCAAGTGTGAGGGTTTTTGTTCATTCTTCATTTTTTGACTTGAGAGCTCAGAAATTGGCGATTCTTCAAGGGATTTTCAGATGGAGCTTTGGGGTAATGATTCCTAACTTGATTTTGCTTGTATTTCATTACTCCATAGTTGTTTTCTTAATTTAAGTAAGGAAATTGGATAAGAAAGTTAGGAAAGTGGGGGAAAAGTTCTTCAACTAAATTTCTATGTTTTGATTGGGATTTAGACATCGAAATTGGATAATTTTGTATGAGCGAAATCGTGAGTGAATGGGTGTTCATATTTGGTAACTTTTACTCAATTTCAAAACGTGGGCCCGGGGATGCTTATTGGGGCGAATTTCCAAATTCTTGCCTTAGCTTTGATTTCAGTAGCTAGATTAGTTCCTTGCAATTGTATTTATATTATGTAATTGATTTTTTCTAGATTTGGGCTGCTCGAAGTTGGATTTTCGTGGAAAGAGCATTGTTACGGGCTGATTAAGCTTGGTTTGAGGTAAGTGGCTTGCCCAACCTTGTGTTGGGGAACTCCCCTTAGGATTTGGTACTGTATTTTATATGTGAGCGTCGTGTATGTGAGGTGACGAGTACGTACACGGGCTAATTGTTGTAAAAACTCGATTTCTACTAAGAATTGACTTGTTTTTCCTTCTTATTATTATCTTATCAGCATATGCAGTATCCTAATAGACCAAACTAGCATGCCTACTTACCTTAATTGTTTATCTCAACTCTGTGCAGTATGTTTAGTAAATTTTCATGTCTTCCTTGACTTGTATTTAGTCTAAGTTGTAGATTTTCGTGTTGTAGTTGTCAAATTCAATTGTTTGAGCTGCATATTTACTTTGGGACTGCGAAAAGGTATTTCGGGAGACCCCCTGCGTATTATCTTTTGGACTACGGAATGGTATTTCGGGAGATCTCCCATGTCTTGCATATTTACTTTGGGACTAGAGAACGATATTCCGGGAGATCCCCCTGCACATTTACGTATGGGACTACGAGACGGTATCTCGGGAGATCCCCTATTGTATTTCTGTGTGCTGAGCTGTTACCTTCTATGATTTATTTCTTTTAAATTCCAGTCTTTATTTTACTGCGATATTTTATTCTTGCCTTGCTTTGTTTAATATATACCGGTAGGGACCCCTGACCTCATCATTACTCGATCGAGGCTAGGCTTGGCACTTACTGGGTACATTTTGGTGTACTCACGCCCTTTCCTGCACATATTTTTCGTGTGCAGATCTAGGTTCTTCTTACAAGCCTCGTTCATAGTTGTAGTCGGAGACTTCAAGGTATTCCGGCTTCAAAGTATATCTGCACGCGTCCGCAGATCCTCGGAGTCCCCCACTATCCCCCTATGTTCATTTTTCCCTCTTTTCTCCAGACAGTGATGCATAGAACAGTTAAGACTCATAGACGCTTGTGATTTACGGTGTTCCAAGTCTTGGGGTGTGTTATGTATATGTTGAGAGTTGATAATTGTATATGTCGAGCGGCATCTCAATTGCTTATTTAAATTATTGTTACTGTTAGTTGTTAATGTTCATGCTTTCATTTTATTTCCGCAAAGTGTTAGGATTACCTAGTCGTAGAGACTAGGTGCCGTTACGACAATTCACGAAGGGAGAATTGGGTCATAACAATTGTTGAATGCATATTCATAACAAGTCAATCTCTTCTTTAAACATAGATTCTTTTTACTCAATTAATATTTTTCCCATTTTATAATAGATAATTTCTTTTTAAATGTATATTGCTTCTCAGTACGTAATCTTCAATAATAAAAGGTGGACGAACTTTTCTCGTGACCTCATTCAATTTTATTTAGAACCACAAGATTAATTAGTCAAACATAATCTACTTTGAGAATGGATGCATTAAATTTGGAGTTGTCTTCTTACTTTTGATCTTTGCTCTTCAACTATGCATTTATCACTTGATGCCCATTATACCCCTCTACATCTGCTATATAAATTTTTTTTCCTTATAGTACTTCATTTTGATCCTTTCTTTTCCCTTGGTTGCCTTTTAATTTTCTTATATAAGCTTGTGTGATTAGCTTAGTAAATTTTCTTTTGCGAATGTTTTTTTAGCTACTTCATTAGTGTATAGCGGTGATAACTTTATTTCCTATTTAATCTTACTCAAACTTTTTTATTTTCTCTCTATATGTATCTCTTACACATTGTGCGTCTATTTATGGGATAGGAATTTAGTCGTGAACATAGACATATATGATAGTTTGTAATCAGCTTGTATGATGAGATATTTCATTAATGCATTAATTAACATGCATGAATTGAGTTCTTGAAAAAAATAGGATAGGACGATACATATAGAATCTTTTATTTTCTAGATTTATAATATGGTACAAATGATCTTTACATGTCCCTTCCTTCATAAAATTCAACATCTTGATGTATCAATGGATGATAAATCAGATCAAGAGAAATCTCCAAATACGGCTCTTAATTTCTATTACTTGTGGGTTATTTTTTGTTTTTTGCAGCGTTTTATGGCTTCACCAAAAGAAAACAAGTTTCTCAAAATCCTCAACTCATTGTAAAGGAATGAGAAAAAAAACCCAAAACACAATTCCAACCTATATAGGTCCTCAAGAAATTGATCGCTATCAATCATTCGATGACTCTTATGGTGAGAATCCTTTAGAATCTCCAGTCCTCCGCCCTTTTCAGGCACTACATTTGCCAATTCAGCAAATCGTTCCAAGTTATACTTAGGGTTTTCAAAAATAAAAACAAAAAATTGGATGAGATAAAGATACTAGAAAAAAATTCAAGAAATACAGAGAGCTCATGAAGATAAACGCAAGAAACCAATGCAACGATCATCATAAGACGTAGGAATCAAAACAACAATCGAAAAAATTATCCTATGATGATCTTTTCATTTGTTTTTCCTTTGTTCATCTTCACAAATCCTCCTCATTTCTTGAATTTTTCTTATTATTTTTCTCATCTAGTTGTTTATCTTTTTACATTTGAAAACTAAGAATGAACTTGGCACTTTTTGTTGAGTTGGCAAATGGTGTGCCTGAAAAGGGTTTAGACACGGGATTCTACAGTATTCTCATCATAAGAGTCTCGGGTAATTAATGAAGATCAATTTCTTACTTATTTCATATGTTGAAATTGCATTTTGGTCATTTTGTTTATTGCTTGGCAAGGAGTTGAAGAGTTTGGCGACCTTGGTTTCTTTTGGTGCATTCATTCAGCATTGCGAAAGATGAATTGCACAAAGTACTAAAATATAAGAACTTTATGAGATTTTTTCTTGACCTGATTTATCATTTCATTTGTTCATTAATATGTTGTAATGTAGGTAGGAAGAGAAATGTCAAGATTATCCATACCATATAAATCTAATAAATAAAATATTCAATATATATTCTTTGATTCTAATGGTTTAAGAACACAATTCATGCATGTTAACCAATGTATTGACGAAATACATCATCTCACAAGTTAGAACATATTTTAAACTTTCATACATGTCAATATTCGTGACTAATTTTCTACATAAAGGAAGGTGAAAAAGGATTTCATGTTTGACATCGTTGCTTGCAGAGGCGGATTTAGGATTTCTAGTACATGAGTGCACTATTAAAAAATATATTAAAAAGCAGAGGAAAAAGATTTATTAAGTGGGAATTGATCCCTCATCCTCTTGGAAAATAACTTAGCTTTCAAACAAGTGCACCCTTCAACCTTATTGGAGCATGAGTGCCACCAGTTAATATTATACAAATTTAACAAAATATGCACATAAAATATATAGTTTTTGCAAAGAGATCATGGGTTCATGTGCTCCACATTTTACCATATGAATCCGCCCCTGGTTGTTTTCTGTCATTTAACTCATACAAAGAGGGCAATTATGACTTTCCACGCTGTCTATATACTATTCTTCTAAGTACACTTCCGGTGGAGGTATCTATTGTATGTTGTTGAGTTGTCCTTTGAAATGGATTGGGACTAGAACTGGTTGATATATATATATATATATATATATATAATATTTCATGCTTGGAATATCACTTGAAACACAAATTAAGAAATAGGTTTGATGAAAAGTAAACGTCTTATTTAACATATTTTTTTTCTATTTCTAATGAGGAAGAAGTATGTAAAAGCATAAGGTACATTATTTCGACTAACATTTAAATAGAGACGTGCGAAACAACATAGGAAAACTGATTTTTTAAAGTTAGATATTGTATTTGAACATACATTTTATTCGAAAAGAATTTGATGTTTTGTGAGTATAAAACGTCAAAAACTACTCTAAAGTTGTTTTTGAGAATTGAAGATTTTCTTTTCAAAATCTGCCAAAAATGGTAAAATCTAAAAAAAAATAAATTTTTTTAAAAAAAATTTGGAAAAAAAATCCCAAATTTATGGTCGAACAGAAGCTTAGTGTTTAAAGGATAAACCATCAGCCGGATTTTCGGAATTACCATCAACATTATCGCATTCAACACTGAGAGTAATCTGCTAGTTAATAATAATTAGTAAAAAAAAAAGAATTCAACAAACCGATGGATGATAAAAATGAAAAAATAGAATGAAAGGTGACTATCAGCAGAAAAGACTCCATAAATGAAATGTTGAGGAAATCCACTATCGAAATCAATAACCTAATAGGATTTCTTTCATACTTAGAAAAGGGGGTGATTAGAGATTTTAGGTCCTCATCGGACTAGAAACGTGACCTTGAGAATGTGTAACGACCCGACTAGTCGTTCTGAGAGTTAGAGCCCCGTTTCCCCCATTTTTGCGTCCTTTTTGATCTTCAGCTTTATTTTTATTGTATCGTGTTACTTGGTTCTGCTCCATAGTGGTTTCGGAGTAGAATGAGACACTTAGTCTCTTATTTAGAAGTTCAAAGGATCAACCGGATGTTGACTTATGAGTAAACGATCTCGGATTTGGATTTTTATGGTTAGGTTAGCTCCGTTAGGCGACTTTAGAATTAAGAGCGTGTTCATAATGTAATTTGGAAGCCCATTCTAGAATTAGGCTTGAATTGGAGAAATTGGAAATTTGTCTATTCCGGTCGGTAGTGGAGAATTAGATATCAGGGTCGGAATGGTATTTCGAAAGTTGGAGTAGCTTCGTAGAGTCCTTTGTGACGTGTGTGCAAAATTTGAGGTTATTCGGACAAGGTTTGGTAGGATTCGGCATCGTTTGTGAGGATTGGAAGTTTAGAAGTTCTTAGGCTTGAATCCGAGGTTAATTTGGTAATTGGAGATTGTTTTATGAGTTCCGAGGATTCGGCCAAGTTCGTAAGTTGATATAACTTGTTGGTGCCTTTGATTGAGGTTCTGGAGGCCTCGGGTGTGTTTCGAGGTGAGTTTTGGGCAAGTCCGGGAAATCCCAGAACTCGAATATTTTTCCTGGTGTTATGCAATCGCGGACCTCAGTAGAATTTTGCGAACCGCGGTACAATTTCGCGGTCAGCGGCAGGATTTCGCGGGCAGCAGTGGAGGCTGGCGCAAACCGCATAATTTTAGTCCTGACCGCAGGGGATTAGGATTTTCACAGCCGTAGTAGCAATTACACGGACGGCGGTGAGGAGTGCGCGGCCGCGATGGAAGTTTGCAAACCGCGTAGTGAAGATCAAAGGGGTGCTCTATATAAGCGAGGTTTAGGGTTTCATTTCACATCTTGGACTTTGGGAGCTCGATTTGAGGCAAATTTTTGGGATTTTTCAATGAAATCATCTGGGTAAGTAACTCTAACTCAGTTTTGGCTAATAATCATGAACATATCATTGAATTCGTCATTCGATTAGTGATTTGAGATGAAATTTGGGGAAAATTGGTGGAGTTTCACAACAATGAACTTTTGGGATTTGGAAGCCGACTTGAGGTCGGATTTCAGTGAAACTAGTATGGATAGACTCGTAATTAAATGGGTTGTCGAATTTTATGAGTTTTTTCGGGTTCCGTGGTACGGACCCAGGTTGGGCTTTTGGGCTTGTTTCGGGTTTTGATTCGAGATTTGATCATTTATGATCGGGATTGGTTCCTTTGGTATTATTTGATGTATTTGAATTGTTGTTGGTCAGTTTCGAGTCGCTCGGAGGTCGGAACTCGGGGGATGGAATGTTTGGAGCATCGCTTGACCTGCTCGGCATTGGTATTGGCTCATTCGAGGTAAGTAACTCTTCTAAGATTAGTGCCGAGGGTATGAAACATTGCAATACGTGTTATGTGATTGGTATTGAGGTGATGCACATGCTAGATGACGGGCGTGTGGGCGTGCCCCGTATGAATTGCGACTCGATTGTTCCCATGGCACTGTATAGTGGCCCTGTTTTTGCCGATATTTGTGTTTCCACCATGTGATAAAGTATATGAGCTATCAATCATGCTAAATATCATGTTTAGGCTTTTATACTGATATTGATATGACCCATAGTGGTCATTTATTGATGTCATCTCACTAGTTACATTGGTATTTTGTACTCAGTCATATTCATGCATTCATATCACATCTTTGTCTCAGTGTTGTTTATTGATACATCATATCATTGTTGTCGGGCCAGTTTCATTACATTGTGAGCCCGAGAGTGGGACTGTAGAGATTGATGGTTGAGTGAGGCTGAGAGCCTGATTGTGAGTGGCAGTTATGGGATCGGACTGCACGCCGCAGCATGTCATATTGATTTATGCCTGGATCTGGCTTATGATAATGCTTGGGTTGTAGGAGCCCCTCCGGAGTCTTTACACACCCCCAGTGAGCGCGATTGATTATATAGAGGGATGGATCTTCCCTGGACATGGATATTGTCCGAAACATTATATACTTGGAGATGGATCTTCTCCATGGGGCTCGATTGTCCGTCCTCGGTACTGAGTAATTGATGATCAGTGATGAATATACTCCGGGATGGATCTTCCCTGGGCCGTATGGGCTATTGATACCCAATTTTTTCCTAAAAATAATTTTTATTGCATATATACCGTTAAAATCATGCATTAGTATCAATTGGTATTCTTCTATTATCTTTCTACATTTTTACTAATTTGTCCAGTATTTTATTTCCAGTAAATAATTATAAAATTGCATTATAAATGATTTGAAAGGTATTTCTTGATTTTATTTATTATTTATGGTCCTATTAAGTCCAAATTTTCTATAAATAGCTAAATTGGCACCTTATGGCTATAATTGCAATGCCTTTGCAATTATAGCCCATGCATATAATTTTGTATTATCTTTTACCAGAAATTAGTCTCTTGTATTTTGAAATACCAAATAATAATTTTTTAAAATATTTCTATGCATGAAATTCATTTTTATAATTAGTAATTATTTTATAAAATTATTTTAATTAATTTATCGTGGGTATTTAACAAATGGACCCATTCCATTTCAATTATAGCCTAAATTATCTTGGCCTAAGTCCTAAACCAGCCCAAAGACCCCAGGCCCAAAATCCTAATACTACCCGACTAAATTCCGCTCAAATCCTGGTCGTTGATCATTTTGGTCAACGGTCTAGGTTATTTCTTTCCTAATTTAACCTAATACTACCCCCCAAAACCCCCTCATTTTCTCCTCCCACACTCGCCATCACCCTTCCCCTTCTTTCCCAAAATTCTCTCTACCCTAACCCTAATGTAACGACCCGAACGGTCGTTATAAGAATTAACACCCCGATCCCCTATTTACCGTTTCTCCCATGTCTATTTATGTTATTGGAACCTGTTAGTGCATTGAGTGATGAAATCCGGGGTGATTTTGGTCACATAGTCCATAAATGTGGATCTTAGCTTTAGAAATCTTGCCGTAGCTAGAGCTTTGTGAAGACGGATCCGGAATTGGATTTCGTCTACTCCGTTAGCTCCGTTGGGTGATTTCGGGGTTAGAAGCGTACTCGGAATGTGTTTTCGAGGTCGGTTGTGGATTTAGGCTTGAATTGGTGAAAGTTAGAATTTCAGCGAATTCGGCCGATAGGTGAGATTTTGATATCGGACTCCTAATGGATTTCGGAAAGCGACAACAGGTCCGTAATTTCATTTATGACATGTGTGCAAAATTTGAAGTCATTCGGATGAGTTTAAACGTGTTTCGGCGTCGGATGTGATTTCTATAATTTTCCTAAGTTCCTAGGCTTGAATCTATGCAAAATAAATTATTTTGATGTTATGATACGTGTTTTTAAGGCTCGGCCTAGTCTGAATAAGGTATTAGGGTCGGTTGGTAGTTTTGGTTGAGGTCCCGGGGGCCTCGGGGTTGTTTCGGATGCTTAACGGGAGAATTTGGAACTTATCAAATTGCTGAACCAGACTTTCTTCTGGTGTTTCGCACCTGTGAAGGTTTTCTAGCAGGTGCGGACATGCAGACGCCATAGGGATGATCGCAGGTGTGATTGTGAGGGGATTGACCAGTGCTCGCAGGTACGACCTGGGTTCCGTAGGTGCGGAACCACAGGCGCGACCAATTGACCGCAGGTGCGGCTCTAGTGGACTTAAGTGAATTCCGCACCTGCGATGCTTTTTCCGCTGGTGCGGTACCGCAGGCGCGGTGATCGGGACCGCAGGTGCGAGATCCCTGTGTGTTTATTCCAAAAATCAAAGGGTTGAATTTCATAAGTCTAAAATCGTTTGAGAGCTCGGGAATTGGCGATTTTCAGTGGTTTTGAAGAGAAGGATAATAGGTAACGTTTTCTAATCCTAATTCATTGTTAGACCATTAATCCTCGTTATTTTCTTTAGTTTAATTAACAAAATGGGGGGAAACCATGGGAACTTGATGAAAGTTCCCCGAACCGAAATTCTGAGAATTTAAGGGATTTCTGGCATCGTATTTCGATGTTTCTGGTCGAGTAAGTTCGTGAGTGAATGGGTGTCCGAAAAATATAACTTTTACCCGATTCTGAGACATGGGCCCTAGGGGCCTTTTGGTCAAAATTCCTAATTTCGCGTATTAGTTTTGAATTAATTAGTTATTTTGATTTCTTGAAATGATATTTACATTATGCCATCGAATTGAATAGATTTGGGCCACCCGGAGTTAGATACAAGTGGCAAGAGCGTGATTATTGGTTTATCAGCACAATCGAGGTAAGTGGCTTGCCTAACTTTGTGTTGGGGAAATTCCCTTAGGCATTTATAACTGATTTTTTAGATAAAAACTCCGTGTACGTGAGGTGACGAGTACGTGCACGGGATATTCTCACTAAATCCATTTTTTCCTTTTATGATATACTTCATCTTCAATTCCTATTATTTCTGTTATTGGTTTAACTGAGTAGCGACGTAAGATTTTATCAAGTCCAATGATTTTACCTGATTTTCCACTCGTTACTATTATTTGAAACCGGGTTACGTACCTTCCTCTATATTTTCCAACTGTTTTCCCAAACTTTTGAATTACGCTATATCTGATATACATCTCGCATTACATATTTACATTGGGACTGCGGGCTATGACTTGAGACTTTCCCTTGCATTGTATTGCATATTTACATTGGGACTGCGGGCTATGGCCCGAGACTTTCCCCGTGCATTGTATTGAATATTTACATTGGGACTGCGGGCTATGACCTGAGACTTTCCCTTGCATTGCATTGCATTGCATATTTACATTGGGACTGCGGGCTATGAACTGAGACTTTCCCTTGCATTCCATCGCATATTTACATTGGGACTGCGGGCCGAGACTTGAGACTTTCCCCTGTATTGCTTTGTATGACTATCTACTGATTTATATGCTGTGTAGAACTGAGATTTATTACTTCGTTCTTTTCGGTTCACTTTACTTCCTGTTAATTTTTACTGTTTTACTTAACTGTTAATTATATCTTTTTATTTTTGCAAACTCAGTAGAGATGCAACCTGACCTCGTCACTACTTGACTGGGGTTAGGCTTGACACTTACTGGGTACAGAATGTGGAGTACTCACGCCCTTCTGCGCATGTTTTTCTCATGTGCAGATCCAAATACCAGCGCATCGTTCCGGAGTCAGTAGAGTAGCAGATCTTTGAGATACTTTGAGGTATTTCTGCAGCATCCGCAGAGCTTCTGAGTCCCCCTCCTATCTTAGCATAGTTATAATTCGTATATGAGACTTCACTTTCATTTTCAGTTTAGTATATTGAACCATAGAGTTAAGCTTGTGATGTTGGTGACAGTCCGGATTTTGGGAAGTACAAACTGTATATGCTGAGCAGCTACCTTATATCTAGTTGATATCCTTTTTGTCTTTATTTTATTGATTGTGTTGTTTTCCGCAAATCTCTAGGCTTACCTAGTCATAAAGACTAGGTGTCGTCACGATACCTTTCGGAGGGTAAATTGGGTCGTGACAAGTTGGTATTAGAGCGTCTAGGTTTGTAGGAGTATCAACATCAGAATCCGGTTTATTAGAGTCGTGCGGATCGGTGCAGAGACGTCTGTATCTATCTTCGGGAGGCTATGTAACTGTTAAGAACAATCAAATTCTATGGAATTCCTTATCATGCTAGTTACCGTCATCAAATTCTTAAACTCTATTCTATACTTGCTTGCAGATGGTTCGTACCCGTACGGGACGTACTAATGACCGGCACCCGAGCCCCCAGTTATAGCCACCAGAGGCAGGGGCCGGGGAAGGGGGCGAGCACGCGGTGCGACTCGAGCACCGGCCAGAACAGATGCAGAGGAGCCCCCAGCAGCTACAGTTGGAGGGGCACAGAAGGTCCCTACTGTCACTCCAAACCTCCAGGAGACTTTGGCCCAATTCATGAGTGCTTTCAATACTGTGTCTCAGGCGGGACTACTTCTGATAGCCTCAGCTACATCCCAGGCCGGGGGAGGGACACAGACTCCCGCAGCCCGTACTCCTAAGTAGAGGGTTCATATAGCGCAGGTTCCAGAGTATATCCCCATGCCTCCTGAAGCCCCAGCTCCGCCTGAGGCAAGAGCAGCTATATCTGAGTCTGAGAAGCTCCGTCTTGAGAGGTAGAAGTACCACCCACCTTATTTCGGCGGATTGGCTTCAGATGACGCTTTGGGTTTTCTTGAAGAGTGTCATTGTACCCTTCGCACCATGGGTATTGTGGAGACGAGTGGCGTCTCTTTCACTACATTCCAGCTGAGAAGAGAAGCTTATCAGTGGTGGCATGCATTTCAGATTAGTAGTCCGGACGAGGCAGCCTCACTTACTTAGGCTCAGTTTTCAGAGATGTTTTTCCTCGAGTTTGTCCCTCAGAGTCTCAGGGATACTTGCCGTGCAGAGTTTGAGCAGCTACACCAGGGTACCATGACCATTTCAGAGTATGCAGTACGGTTCAGTGACTTGGCACGACATGCACCAGCTTTGGTTCTACGGTCAGAGAAAGAGAGAGAGAGCCTGCCGTTTTATTAAGGGGCTCCATCCCAGCATTCGTACTAGCATGGCCAGAGAGCTGGAGACAGATATTGCTTACCAGCAGGCCGTGAGCATTGCTAGGAGGATTGAGAGTATGTTGGCCTGAGACAGAGAAGAGACTGGTCATTTTTCAGGAGTTCGTACACCTGCAGCACGCCATGGTAAGGGTTTTGTGAGCCGCCCCATTCATTCAGCTCTTCCAGCAGCTAGCGGTATTCCAGCTCCTCCTAGACCTCATGATCCTTATTATGCACCACCGGTATATCAGGTGCATCTAGCTCGAGGTGCTATCACTGGCCAGCCCAGCAGGCCAGTTCAGAGTGAGCACCAGTCATTGTGTCCTCAGAGGGGTTGTTTTGGGTGCGGTGACCCTCGACATATGATCAAGGATTGCTCTAGAGCAGGGAGGGGTGCACCACCTCAGACATATCAGGGTGCACCCCCTCAGATTTATCAAGCTCAACGCCTTCCTCCAGGTCCTCCAACTATTCCTCCAGCCCCAGCTGCTAGCCCACCACCTCAGACAGCTTGAGGTGGAGGTCGGGGAGGTCGAGGTCGACCTAGAGGGGGAGGCCAAGCCAGGTACTATGCTCTTCCGGCCCGGTCCGAGGCCATTGCTTCAGATTCAGTCATTGCGGGTATTGTTCCCGTTTGTCATAGGGATGCATCGATATTACAAGCTGGATTATGAGAGTCTTGCAGATCGGTGCGGAGACGTCTGCATCTCTCTTCGGGAAGCTATGTAACGGTTAAGAACAATCAAATTCTATGGAATTCCTTATCGTGCTGGTTACCATCATCAAATTCTTAAACTCTATTCTATTCTTGCTTGCAGATGGTTTGTACCCGTACCGGACGTACTAATGAGCAGGCACCCGAGCCCTCATTCAGAGCCACCAGAAGGAGGGGTCGGGGCAGGGAGCGAGCACGCGGTGCGATCTGAGCACCGGCCAGAGCAAATGTAGAAGATCCCCCAACAGCTACAGTTGGAGGGGCGCAGAAGGTCCCTACTGTCACTAAAGACCCCCAGGAGACTTTGGCCCAGTTCATGAGTGCTTTCAATACCGTGTCTCAGGCGGGACTACTTCTGATAACCCCAGCTACATCCCAGGCCGGGGAGGGACACAGACTCCCGCAACCCGTACTCCTAATTAGTGGGTTCATATAGGGCAGGTTCCAGAGTATATCCCCATGCCTCCTGCAGCCCCAGTTCAGGCTGAGGCTAGAGCAGCTGTATCTTAGTCTGAGCAGCTCCGTCTTGAGAGGTAGAAGTACACCCCACTTGATTTCAACGGATTGGCTTCAGATGACGCATCGGGTTTTCTTGAAGAGTGTCATCGTATCCTTCGCACCATGGGTATTGTGGACACGAGTGGGGTCTCTTTCACTACGTTCCAGCTGAGAAGAGCAGCTTATCACTGGTGGCGTGCATTTGAGCTTAGTAGTCCGGACGAGGAAGCCTCACTTACTTGGGCTCAGTTATTAGAGATGTTTTTTCTCGATTTTGTCCCTCAGAGTCTCAGGGATACTTAGCGTTCAGAGTTTGAGCAACTACGCCAGGGTACCATGACCGTGTCAGAGTATGCATTACGGTTCAGTGACTTGGCACGACATGCACCAGCTTTGGTTTCTACGGTCAGAGAGAGAGAGCCCGCCATTTTATTGAGGGGCTCCATCCAGCATTCGTACTAGCATGGCCAGAGAGCTGGACACAGATATTAATTACCAGCAGGCCGTGAGCATTGCTAGGAGGATTGAGAGTATGTTGGCCCGAGACAGAGAGGAGAGGGAGGCCAAGAGGTCTCGAGAGACGAGTCATTTTTCAGGAGTTCGTACACCTACAACACGCCATGGTAAGGGTTTTTTGAGCCGCCCAATTGATTCAGCTCTTCTAGCAGTCAGCGGTATTATAGCTCCTCCTAGACCTTAGGAGACTAATTACGCACCACCGGTATTTCAGGTGCATCTAGCTCGAGGTGCTATCACTGGCTAGTCCAGTAGGCCAGTTTAGTGTCAACAGCAGTCATTGTGTCCTCCGATGGGTTGTTTTGGGTGTGCTGACCGTCGGCATATGATCAAGGATTGCCCTAGAGCAGGGAGGGGCGCACCACCTCATACTTATCAGGGTGCACCCCCTCAGATTTATCAGGCTCCACGCCTTCCTCCAGGTCTTCCAACTATTCCTCCAGCCCCAGCTGCTAGCCCACCACCTCAGACAGCTCGAGGTGGAGGTCGGGGAGGTCGAGGTTGCCCTAGAGGGGGAGGCCAGGCCAGGTACTATGCTCTTCCGGCCCGGTCCGAGGCCATTGCTTCAGATTCAGTCTTTGCAGGTATTGTTCCCGTTTGTCATAGGGATGCATCGATATTATAAGCCAAATTATGAGAGTCTTGCGGATCGGTGCGGAGACGTCCATATCTATCTTCGGGAGGCTATGTAACGGTTAAGAACAATCAAATTCCATGGAATTCCTTATCGTGTTGGTTACCGTCATCAAATTCTTAAACTCTATTCTATTCTTGCTTGCAGATGGTTCGTACCCGTACCGGACGTACTAATGAGCAGGCACCCGAGCCCCGATTCAGAGCCACCAGAAGGAGGGGTCGGGGCAGGGGGCGAGCACGCGGTGCGACCCGAGCACCGACCAGAGCAGATGTAGAAGAGCCCCCAACAGCTACAATTGGAGGGGCGCAGAAGGTCCCTACTATCACTCCTGACCTCCAGGAGACTTTGGCCCAGTTAATGAGTGCTTTCAATACTGTGTGTCAGGCGGGACTACTTGTGATAGCCCCAGCTACATCTCAGGCCGGGAGAGGGACACAGACTCTGGCAGCCCGTACTGCTAAGACGAGGGTTCATACAGGGTAGGTTCCAGAGTATATCCCCATGCCTCCTGCCTCCCCAGTTCAGCCTGAGGCTAGAGCAGCTGTATCTGAGTCTGAGCAGCTCCGTCTTGAGAGGTAGAAGTACCACTCACCTGATTTCAGCGGATTGGCTTCAGATGACGCATTGGGTTTTCTTGAAGAGTGTCATCATATCCTTCGCACCATGGGTATTGTGGTGATGAGTGGGGTCTCTTTCACTACATTCCAGCTGAGAAGAGCAGCTTATCAGTGGTGGCGTGCATTTGAGCTTAGTAGTCCGGACGAGGCAGCCTCACTTACTTGGGCTCAGTTTTCAGAGATGTTTTTTCTCGAGTTTCTCCCTTAGAGTCTCAGGGATACTTGGCGTGCAGAGTTTGAGCAGCTATGCCAGGGTACCATGACCGTGTCAGAGTATGGAGTACGGTTCAGTGACTTGGCACGACATGCACTAGCTTTGGTTTCTACGATCAGGGATAGAGAGCCCGCCGTTTTATTGAGGGGCTCCATCCCAGCATTCGTACTAGCTTGGCCAGAGAGCTGGAGGCAGATATAAATTACCAGCAGGCCGTGAGCATTGCTAGGAGGATTGAGAGTATGTTGGCCCAAGATAGAGAGAAGAGGGAGGCGAAGAGGTCTTGAGAGACGGGTCATTTTTCAGGAGTTCGTACACCTGCAGCACGCCATGGTAAAGGTTTTGTGAGCCGCCCAATTCATTCAACTCTTCCAGCAGCCAGCGGTATTCCAGCTCCTCCTAGACCTCAGGAGCCTAATTATGCACCACCGGTATTTTAGGTGCATCTAGCTCGAGGTGATATCACTGGCTAGTCCAACAGGCCAGTTCAGAGTCAACAGCAGTCATTGTGTCCTCAGAGGGGTTGTTTTGGGTGTGGTGACCCTTGGTATATTATCAAGGATTGCCCTAGAGCAGGGAGGGGCGCACCACCTTAGACTTATAAGGGTTCACCCCCTCAGATTTATCAGGCTCCACGCATTCCTCCAGGTCCTCCAACTATTCCTCCAGCCCTAGCTGCTACCCCACCACCTCAGACAGCTCGATGTGGAGGTTGGGGAGGTCGAGGTCGCCCTAGAGGGGGAGGCCAGGCCATGTACTATGCTCTTCGGGCCCGGTCCGAGGCCATTGCTTCAGATTCAATCATTGCAGGTTTTGTTCCCGTTTGTCATAGGGATGCATTGATAATACAAGCCGGATTATGAGAGTCTTGTGGATCGGTGCGGAGACGTCTGTATCTATCTTCGGGAGGCTATGTAACTGTTAAGAACAATCAAATTCTATGGAATTCCTTATCGTGGTGGTTACTGTCATCAAATTCTTAAACTCTATTCTATTCTTGCTTGCAGATGGTTCGTACCCGTACTGGACGTACTAATGACCAGGCACCCGAGCCCCCAGTCAGAGCCACCATAGGCAGGGGCCGGTGCAGGGGGCGAGCACGCGGTGCGACGTGGGAACCGGCTAGAGCAGATGTAGAAGAGTCCCCAAAAGCTACAGTTGGAGGGGCGCAGAAGGTCCCTACTATCACTCTTGACCCCCAGGAGACTTTGGCCAAGTTCATGAGTGCTTTCAATACTGTGTCTCAGGCGGGAGTACTTCTCATAGCCCCATCTACATCCCAGGCCGGGGGAGGGACACAGACTCCCGCAGCATGTACTCCTAAGCAAGGGTTCATATAGGGCAGGTTCCAGAGTATATCCCCATGCCTCCTGCAGCCCCAGTTCAGCCTGAGGCTAGAGCAGCTGTATCTTAGTTTGATCAGCTCCGTCTTGAGAGGTAGAAGTACCACCCACTTAATTTTAACGGATATTCTTTAGATGATGCATTCGGTTTTCTTGAAGAGTGTCATCGTATCCTTCACACCATGGGTATTGTGGAGACGAGTGGGGTCTCTTTCACTACATTCCAGCCGAGAAGAGCAGCTTATCAGTTATGGCGTGCATTTGAGCTTAGTAGTCTGGATGAGGCAGCCTCACTTACTTGGGCTCAGTTTTCAGAGATGTTTTTTCTCGAGTTTGTCCCTCAGAGTCTCAGGGATACTTGGCGTGCAGAGTTTGAGCAGCTTCGCCAGGGTACCATGACCGTGTCAGAGTATGCAGTACGGTTCAGTGACTTTGCACGACATGCACCGGCTTTGGTTTCTACGGTCCGAGAGAGAGAGCCCGCCGTTTTATTGAGGGGCTCCATCCCAGAATTCGTACTAGCATGGCCAGAGAGCTGGAGAAAGGTATTATTTACCAGCTGGCTGTGAGCATTGCTTGGAGGATTGAGAGTATGTTGGCCTAAGACAGAGGTAGAGGGAGGCGAAGAGGTCTCGAGAGACGGTTCATTTTTCAAGAGTTCGTACACCTGCAGAACGCCATGGTAAGGGTTTTGTGAGACGCCCTGTTCATTCAGCTCTTCCAGCAGCCAGCGGTATTCCAGCTCCTCCTAGACCTGAGGAGCCTTATCATGCACCACCGGTATCTCAGGTTGCATCTAGCTCGAGGTGCTATCACTAGCCATTCCAGAAGGCCAGTTCAGAGTCAGCAGCAGTCATTGTGTCCTTAGAGGGGTTGTTTTGGTTGTTGTGACCCTCGGCATATGATCAAGGATTGCCTAGAGCAGGGAGGGGCGCACCACCTCAGACTTATCAGGATGCACCCCCTCAGATTTATCAGGCTCCACGCCTTACTCCAGGTCCTCCAACTATTCCTCCAGCCCCAGCTGCTACCCCACCACCTTAGACAGCTCGAGGTGGAGGTCGGGGAGGTCGAGGTCGCCCTAGAGGGGGAGGCCAGGTCAGGTACTATGCTCTTCCGGCCCGGTCCGAGGCCATTGCTTCAGATTCAGTCATTACAAGTATTGTTCCCGTTTGTCATAGGGATGCATCGATATTACAAGTCGATTTATGAGAGTCTTGCGGATCGGTGCAGAGACGTCTGTATCTATCTTCGGGAGGCTATGTAACTGTTAAGAACAATCAAATTCTATAGAATTCCTTATCGTGCTGGTTACCGTCATCAAATTCTTAAATTCTATTCTATTCTTGCTTGCAGATGGTTCGTACCCGTAGCGGACGTTCTAATGACCAGGCACTCGAGCACCAAGTCAGAGCCACCAGAGGCAGGGGCCGGGGTAGGGGGCGAGCACGCGGTGCGACCCGAGCACTGGCAAGAGCAGAAGCAGAAGAGCCCCCAACAACTACTGTTGGAGGGGCGCAGAAGGTCCCTACTGTCACTCCAGACCTCCAGGAGACTTTGGCCCAGTCATGAGTTCTTTCAATACTGTGTCTCAGGCGGGACTACTTCTGATAGCCCCAGCTACATCTCAGGCCGGGAGAGGGACACAGACTACGGCAGCCCGTACTGCTAAGAAGAGGGTTCATACAGGGCAGCTTCTAGAGTGGGATGCCTCCTGCAGCCCCAGTTCAGCCTGAGGCTAGAGCAGTTGTATCTGAGTCTGAGCAGCTCCGTGTTGAGAGGTAGAAGTACCACCCACCCAATTGCAGCGGATTGGCTTCAGATGACGCTTTGGGTTTTCTTGAAGAGTGTCATCATATCCTTCGCACCATGGGTATTGTGGAGACGTGTGGGGTCTCTTTCACTACATTCCAGCTGAGGAAAGCAGCTTATCAGTGGTAGCGTGCATTTGAGCTTAGTGGTCCAGACGAGGAAGCCTCACTTACTTGGGCTTAGTTTTCAGAGATGTTTTTCTCGAATTTGTCCCTCAGAGTCTCATGGATACTTGGCTTGCAGAGTTGCAGCAGCTACACCAGGGTACCATGACACGTGTCAAAGTATGCAGTACGGTTCAGTGACTTGGCACGACATGCACCAGCTTTGGTTTCTACAGTCAGAGAGACAGAGCCCGTCGTTTTATTAAGGGGCTCCATCCCAGCATTCGTACTAGCATTGCCAGAGAGCTTGAGACAGATATTGCTTACCAGCAGGCCGTGAGCATTGCTAGGAGGATTGAGAGTATGTTGGCATGAGACGGAGAGGAGAGGGAGGCCAAGAGGTCTCGAAGATGGGTCATTTTTCAAGAGTTCGTACACCTGCAGCAAGCCATGGTAGGGGTTTTGTGAGCCGCCCCATTAATTAAGCTCTTCCAGCAGCCAGTGGTATTCCAGCTCCTCCTAGAATTGAGGAGCCTTATTACGCACCACTGGTATCTCAGGTGCATCTAGATCGAGGTGCTATCACTGGCCGGTCCAGCAGGCCAGTTCAGAGTGAGCACCAGTCATTGTGTCCTCAGAGGGGTTGTTTTAGGTGTGGTGACCCTCGGTATATGATCAAGGATTGCCCCAGAGCAGGGAGGGGCGCACCACCTCAGACTTATCAGGGTGCACCCCCTCAGATTTATCAGGCTCCATGCCTTCCTCCAGGTCCTCCAACTATTCCTCCAGCCCCAGCTGCTACCCCACCACCTCAGACAGCTCGAGGTGGAGGTCGGGGAGGTCGAGGTCGCCCTAGAGGGGGAGGCCAGGCCAGGTACTATGCTCTTCCGGCCCGGTCCGAGGCCATTGCTTCAGATTCAGTCATTAAAAGTATTGTTCCCGTTTGTCATAGGGATGCATGGATATTACAAGTTTGTTTATGAGAGTCTTGCGGATCGGTGCGGAGACGTCTGTATCTATCTTCGGGAGGCTATGTAACTGTTAAGAACAATCAAATTCTATGGAATTCCTTATCGTGCTTGTTACCGTCATCAAATTCTTAAACATTATTCTATTCTTGCTTGCAGATGGTTCGTACCCGTACTGGACGTACTAATGACCAGGCACCCGAACCCCCAGTCAGAGCTGCCAGAGGCAGGGGTCGGGGCAGGGGCGAGAACACGGTGCAACCCGAGCACCGGCTAGAGCAAAAGCAGAAGAGCCCCCAACAGCTACAGTTGGAGGGTCGCAAAAGGTCCCTACTGTCACTCAAGACCTCCAAGAGACTTTGGCCCAGTTCATGAGTTCTTTCAATACTGTGTCTCATGCGGGACTACTTCTAATAGCCCCAGCTACATCTCAGGCTAGGAGAGGGACACAGACTCCGGCAGCCCGTACTGCTAAGAAGAGGGTTCATACAGGGCAGGTTCCAGAGTGGGATGCCTCCTGCAGCCCTAGTTCAGCCTGAGGCTAGAGCAGCTGTATCTGAGTCTGAGCAGCTCCGTCTTGAGAGGTAGAAGTACCACCCACCTGATGTCAGTGGATTGGCTTTAGATGACGCTTTGGATTTTCTTGAAGAGTGTCATCATATCCTTCGCACCATGGGTATTGTGGAGACGAGTGGGGTGTCTTTCACTACATTCCAGCTGAGAAGAGCAGCTTATCAGTTGTGGCATGCATTTGAGCATAGTAGTCCGGATGAGGTAGCCTCACTTACTTGGGCTCAGTTTTCAGAGATGTTTTTTCTCGAGTTTGTCCCTCAGAGTCTCAGGGATACTTGGCATGCAGAGTTTGAGCAGTTACGCCAGGGTACCATGACCGTGTCAGAGTATGCACTACGGTTCAGTGACTTGGAACGACATGCACCAGCTTTGGTTTCTACGGTCAGAGAGAGTGAGCCTGTTGTTTTTATAATGGGCTCCATCCCAGCATTCGTACTAACATGGCCAGAGAGATGGAGACAAATATTGCTTACCAGCAGGCCGTGATCATTGCTAGAAGGATTGAGAGTATGTTGGCCCAAGACAGAGAGGAGAGGGAGGCCAAGAGGTCTCGAGAGACGGGTCATTTTTCAGGAGTTCGTACACCTGCAGCACGCCATGGTAAGGATTTTGTGAGCCGCCCAATTCATTCAGCTCTTCCAGCAGCCAGCGGTATTCCAGCTCCTCCTAGACCTCAGGAGCCTAATTATGCACCACCGGTATTTCAGGTGCATCTAGCTCGAGGTGCTATAACTGGCTAGTCCAGCAGGCCAATTCAGAGTCAGCAGCAGTCATTCTGTCCTCATAGGTTGTTTTGGGTGTTGTGACGCTCAGCATATGATCAAGGATTGTCCTAGAGTAGGGAGGGGCACACCACCTTAGACTTATCAGGGTGCACCCCCTCAGATTTATCAGGCTCCACGTCTTCCTCCAGGTCCTCCAACTATTCCTCCAGCCCCAGCTGCTACCCCACCACCTCAGACAGCTCGAGGCGGAGGTCGGGGAGGTCGAGGTCGCCCTAGAGGAGGAGGCCAGGCCAGGTACTATGCTCTTCCGTCCCGGTCCGAGGCCATTGCTTCAGATTCAGTCATTACAGGTATTGTTCCCGTTTGTCATAGGGATGCATCGATATTACAAGCCGGATTATGAGAGTCTTGCGGATCGGTGCAGAGATGTCTGTATGTATCTTCGGGAGGCTATGTAACAGTTAAGAACAATCAAATTCTATGGAATTCCTTATCGTGCTGGTTATCGTCATCAAATTCTTAATCTCTATCCTATTCTTGCTTGCAGATGGTTCGTATACGTACCGGACGTACTAATGACCAGGCACCCGAGCACCCAGTCAGAGCCACCAGAGGCAGGGGCCGGGGGCGAGCACGCGGTGCGACCCGAGCACCGGCCAGAGCAGATGTAAAAGAGCCCCCAATAGCTATAGTTGGAGGGGCACAGAAGGTCCCTACTGTCACTCCAGACCTCCAGGAGACTTTAGCCCAGTTCATGAGTGCTTTCAATACTTTGTCTCAGGCGGCACTACATTTTTACAGCCCCAGCTACATCCCAGGCCGGGGGAGGGACACAGACTCTTTCAGCCCGTACTCCTAAGCAGAGGGTTCATATAGGGCAGGTTCCAGAGTATATCCCCATGCCTTCTGCAGCCCCAGTTCAGCTTGAGGCTAGAGCAGCTGTATCTGAGTCTGAGCAGCTCCGTCTTGAGAGGTAGAAGTACCACCCACCTGATTTCAGCGGATTGTCTTCAGATGACGCTCTAGATTTTCTTGAAGAGTTTCATCGTATCCCTCGCACCATGGGTATTGTGGAGACGAGTGGGGTCTCTTTCACTACATTGCAGCTGAGAAGAGCAGCTTATCAGTGGTGGCGTGCATTTGAGCTTAGTAGTCCGGACGAGGCAGCCTCATTTACTTGGGCTGAGTTTTCAGAGATATTTTTTCTCGAGTTTGTCCCTCAGAGTCTCAGGGATACTTGGCGTGCAGTGTTTGAGCAGCTACGCCAGGCTACCAAAACCGTGTCAAAGTATACAGTACGGTTCAGTGACTTGGCACGACATGCACCAGCTTTGGTTTCTACGGTCAGAGAGAGAGAGCCCACCATTTTATTGAGGGGCTCCATCCCAGCATTCGTACTAGCATGGCCAGAGAGCTGGAAATAGATATTACTTACCAGCAGGCCGTGAGCATTGCTAGGAGGATTGAGAGTATGTTAGCCTGAGATAGAGAGGAGAGAGAGGCCAAGAGATCTCGAGAGACGGGTCATTTTTCAAGAGTTCGTACACCGCACGCCATGGTAGGGGTTTATTGAGCCGCCCCATTCATTCAGCTCTTCCAGCATCCAGCGGTATTCCAGCTCCTCCTGGACCTCAGGTGCCTTATTATGCACCACCGGTATCTCAGGTGCCTCTAGCTCGAGGTGCTATCACTGGCCAGTCCCGCAGGCTAGTTCAGAGTGAGCAGCAGTCATTGTGTCCTCAGAGGGGTTGTTTTGGGTGTGGTGTCCCTCGGCATATGATCAAGGATTGCCCCAGAGCAGGGAGGGGCGCACCACCTCAAACTTATCAGGGCGCACCCCCTCAGATTTATTAGGCTCCATGCCTTTCTCCAGGTCCTCCAGCTATTCCTCCAGCCCCAACTGCTACCCCACCACCTCAGACAGCTCGAGGTGGACGTCAGGGAGGTCGAGGTCGCCCTAGAGGGGGAGGCCAGGCCAGGTACTATGATCTTCCGGCCCGGTCCGAGGCCATTGCTTCAGATTCAGTCATTACATGTATTGTTCCCATTTTTCATAGGGATGCATCGATATTATTTGACCCAGGCTCTACATATTCATATGTGCCTTCCTATTTTGCTTCACATCTGGGGATAGCCCGGGACACTTTGAGTTCCCCTGTTTATGTTTCTAATCCGATGGGAGATTCTCTTATTGTGGACCGCGTATATCGTTCATGTTTGATTATTATCAGTGGTTTTGAGACCAGAGCTGATTTGCTACTACTCTGTATGATAGATTTCGATGTTATATTGGGTATGGACTGGCTGTCTCCCTATTATGCTATTCTTGATTGTCACGCCAAGACCGTGATGCTGGCTATGCCAGGATCTCCGATGTTAGAGTGGAGAGGTTCCTTGGAGTATACTCCCCGCCGAGTCATTTCTTTTCTTAAGGCTCATGCAGATGGTTGGGAAGGGGTGTAATGCGTAGTTGGTCTATGTGAGAGATGTTAGTACCGAGACCCCTACAGTGGAGTCAGACCCAGTTGTAAGAGACTATTTTGATTTATTTCTAGCTGATCTTCCGGGTATGCCACCTGATAGAGACATTGATTTCGGCATTGACTTGTTGCTGGCACTCAGCCCATTTCCATTCCTCCTTATCGCATGGCTCTTCTTGAGCTGAAGGAGTTGAAGGAACAATTACAGGAGTTTCCTGAAAAGGGATTCATCAGGCCCAGTGTATCACCTTGGGGCGCTCCAGTATTATTTGTGAAGAAAAATGATGGCTCAATGCGTATGTGTATTGACTATCGGCAGTGAATAAGGTGAAAGTGAAGAACAGGTACACATTGCCTCTCATTGATGATCTATTTGACCAGTTACACGGTGCTAGAGTGTTCTCCAAGATCGATCTACGTTCGGGTTATCATCAGCTGAAGATTCAGGAACCGGATATCTCGAAGACTGCCTTCAGGACCAGATATGGCCACTATGAGTTCCTTGTTATGTCATTCGGGCTGACCAACGTCCCAGCAGCTTTCATGCACCTGATGCCTAACATATTTCGGCCTTATCTTGATACTTTCGTCATTGTGTTCATTGATGACATTCTGGTATATTCTAGGTCCCAGGAGGACCATGAGCAGCACTTGAGGACCGTGCTTCGGACATTGAGGGAGAATAAATTGTATTCCAAGTTTTCTAAGTGTAAATTTTTGCTTGATTCTGTGGCGTTCCCAAGCCACGTGGTTTCTTCGGATGGGATCAAAGTAGATCCGAAGAAGGTGGAGGCGATTCAGAGTTCGCCCAGACCGTCCTCAACTACTGAGATCCACAGTTTCCTTGGTTTGGCTAGGTATTATCGCCGTTTTGTGGAGGGATTTTCATCTATTTCAGTGCCTATTACCAGACTGGCCCAGAAGGGTGCACCTTTTATATGGACTGAGGAGTGTGAGGAGAGATTTCAGAAGCTCAAGACAGCCCTGACTACAGCTCATATGGTGGTTTTGCATGCCGGTTCCGGATCCTATACAGTTTATTGTGATGCTTCGAGGATTTGCTTGGGAGTGGTGTTGATGCAGGACGGTAGGGTGATTGCCTACGCGTCCAGGCAGTTGAAGGTCCATGAGAAGAACTACCCTGTTCATGATCTCGAGTTGGCAGCGATTGTTCACGCCCTGAATATATGGCTTCATTATTTATATGGTGTTCCCTGTGAGATAGTTACGGATCACCGGAGTTTGCATCACATATTCAGGCAGAAGGATCTAAATTTGTGCCAGCGTAGGTGGTTAGAATTGCTAAAGCCCAATGTGGTGGCCGACGCCTTGAGTCGCCGGGCGGAGAGGTTGGGGAGTTTGGCATACCATCATGCAACTGAGAGGCCTCTAGCTTTAGATGTTCAGTCCTTAGCCAGTGAGTTCGTGAGATTGGATCTTTCTGAGACTTGCCGGGTATTAGCTTGTGTGGTTGCTCGATCTTCCCTCCATGACCGTATCAGAGAGCGCCAGTGTGATGATCCCCACCTTTTGGTTCTTCAGGATAGAGTTTGGCGGGATGATGCTAGAGATGTGACTATAGGAGAGGATGGGGTGATGAGGATGCAGGGCCGTATCTGTGAGCCCAACGTAGATGGGCTTCGGGAGTTGATTCTTGAGGAGGCCCATAGTTCGCGATATTCCATCCATCCGGGTACCACGAAGATGTACCAGAATCTGAGACAACACTATTGGTGGCGAAGAATGAAGAAGGATATAGCAGAGTTTGTAGCCAAGTGTCCCAACTGTCAGCAGGTCAAATGTGAGCATCAGAGACCGGGAGGATTACTTCAGCAGATTGAGCTTCCATAGTGGAAGTGGAAGCAGATCACCATGGACTTCCTCGGACTTTGAGGAAGCATGATGTTATTTGGGTGATTGTGGATCGGCTGACCAAATCAGCCCATTTCATTCCGGTACTGACTACATATTCATCGGAGAGGTTGGCTGATCTTATATTAGAGAGATTGTACGCCTCCACGGTATTCCAGTATCTATCAATTCAGACAGAGGCACACAGTTCACTTCACGGTTCTGGAGAGTCGTTCAACAGGAGTTAGGCACCAGGGTAGAGTTGAGCATACTTTTTCACCCTCAGATGGACAGGCAGTCCGAAGGCACGATTCAGATCCTTGAGGATATGCTCCGTGCCTGTGTGATGGATTTTGGAGAGTCATGGGATCGATGCTTGCCTCTGGCAGAGTTTGCTTACAATAACAGTTTCCATTCCAACATTCAGATGGCGCCATATAAGGCATTATATGGTAGGCCGTGCAGGTCTCCCGTGTGATAGTTTGAGCCGGGCGAGGCCTGATTGTTGGGTACAGACTTGGTTCAGGATGCCTTGAACCAGGTGAAGGTGATTCAGGAGAGACTTCGCACAGCTCAGTCCAGGCATAAAAGATATGCGGATCAGAAGGTTCGGGACTTGGCATTTATGGCTGGCAATCGGGTTTTGCTTCGGGTATCGCCTATGAAGGGCGTCATGAGGTTCGGGAAGAAAGGCAAGGTGAGTACGAGATTTATTGGCCTTTTTGAGGTGTTGCGATGCGTTGTGAAGGTTGCTTATGAGCTAGCCCTGCCTCCCAGCCTAGCAGGGGTTCATCCGGTGTTCCATGTCTCCATGCTCCGGAAGTATCACGGTGACCCGACTCATATCTTGGATTTCAGCTCAGTCCAATTGGACAAGGATCTATCATATGTTGAGGAGCCTCTGGCGGTCAAAGGATATTGCATCAGTAAAGGTTCAGTGGAGAGGTCAGCCAGTCGAGGAGGCGAATTGGGAGATCGGACAGGATATGCGGAGTCAGTACCCTCATCTTTTCCCAGCTTCGGGTATGTTTTTATGCTCGTTCGAGGACGAACGATTTTCGTAAGAGGGGGAGTATGTAACGACCCCGCCGGTCGTTATAAGAATTAACACCCCGATCCCCTATTTACCATTTCTCCCATGTCTATTTATATTATTGGAACTTGTCGGTGCGTTGAGTGATGAAATCCGGGGTGATTTTGGTCACATAGTCCATAAATGTGGATCTTAGCTTTAGAAATCTGGTCGTAGGTAGATCTCTGTGAAGACGGATCCATAATGGGATTTCGTCAACTCCGTTAGCTCCGTTGGGTTATTTCGGGGTTAGGAGCGTACTCGGAATGTGTTTTTGAGGTCGTTTGTGCATTTAGGCTTGAATTGGCGAAAGTTAGAATTTCGGCGAATTCGGCCGATAGGTGAGATTTTGATATCGGACTCAGAATGGATTTCCAGAAGCGACAGCAGGTCCGTAATGTCGTTTATGACCTGTGTGAAAAATTTGAGATCATTCGGATGAGTTTGGACGTGTTTCGGCGTCGTATGTGAATTCTAGAATTTTCCTAAGTTCCTAGGCTTGAATCTATGCATAATCAATCATTTTGATGTTATGAGACGTGTTTTTAAGGCTCTACCTAGTTCGAATAAGGTATTAGGATCGGTTGGTGGTTTTTGTTGAGGTCCCGGGGGCCCTCGTGGTTTTTTCGGATGCTTAACGGGAGAATTTGGAACTTATCAAATTGCTAAACCAGACTTTCTTCTGGTGTTTCGCACCTGCGAAGGTTTTCCCGCAGGTGTGGACATACAGGCACGATAGGGCTGATCGCAGGTGCGACCTGTGTTCCGCAGGTGCGAAACCGCAGGCGCGACCAAACGACTGTAGGTGCGACCCCAGTGGACTTAAATGAATTCCGCACCTGCGATGCTTTTTCTGTAGATGCGGTACCGCAGGCGCGGTGATCAGGACCTCAGGTGCGAGATCCCTGTGTGTTTATTCCAAAAATCCAAGGGTTGAATTTCATAAGTCTAAAATCGTTTGAGAGCTCAGGAATTTGCGATTTTCAGTGGGTTTTGAAGAGAAGGATAATAGGTAACGTTTGCTAATCCTAATTCATTGTTAGACCATTAATCCCCGTTATTTTCTTTAGTTTAATTTACAAAATGGGGTAAAATCCATGGGAACTTGATGAAACTTCCCCAAACTGAAATTCTTAGAATTTAACGGATTTTTGGCATCGGAGTTCGATGTTTCTGGTCGAGTGAGTTTGTGAGTAAATAGGTGTCCGGAAAATATAACTTTTACCCGATTCCGAGACATGGACCCGAGGGGCATTGTGGTTAATATTCCTAATTTCGCGTATTAGCTTCGAATTAATTAGTTATTTTGATTTCTTGAAATGATATTTACATTATGCCATCGAATTGAATAGATTTGGGCCACCCGGAGTTAGATACTCGTGGCAAGAGCGTGATTATTGGTTTATTAGCACAATCGAGGTAAGTGGCTTGTCTAACTCTGTGTTGGGGAAATTCCCTTAGGAATTTATAACTGATTTTGACATAAAAACCCCGTGTACGTGAGGTGACGAGTACGTGCACGGGATATTCTCACTAAATTCATTGCTTCCTTTTATGATATACTTCATCTTCAAATTCCTATTACTTCTGTTATTGGTTTAACTAAGTAGTGACTTAAGATTTTATCAAGTCCAACGATCTTACCTGATTTTCCACTCGTTACTATTATTTGAAACTGGTTTAAGTACCTTCCTCTATATTTTCCAACTGTTTCCCAAACTTTTGAGTTACGCTATATCTGATATACATATCGCATTACATATTTACATTGGGACTGCGGGCTATAACCTTAGACTTTACCTTGCATTATATTGCATATTTACATTGGGACTGCGGGCTATGACCTGATACTTTCCCCGTTTATTGTATTGCATATTTACATTGGGACTGCGGGCTATGACGTGAGACTTTCCCTTGCATTGCATTGCATATTTACTTTGGGACTATGGGATATGACCTGAGACTTTCCCTTGCATTGCATTGCATATTTACATTGGGACTGTGGGCCGAGACTTGAGATTTTCCCCTGTATTGCATAGTACGACTATCTACTGATTTATATGTTGTGCAGAATTGAGATTTATTACTTCTTTCTTTCCGGTTCACTTTACTTCCTGTTAATTATTACTATTTACTTAACTGTTAATTATATATGTTTATTTTTGCAAACTCAGTAGAGCTGCAACCTGACCTCGTCACTACTTGGCTATGGTTAGGCTTGACACTTACTGGGTACCGAATGTGGAGTACTCACGCCCTTCTGCGCATGTTTTTCTCATGTGCAGATCCAGGTACCAGCGCACCGTTCCGGAGTCAGTAGAGTAGCATTTCTTTGGGAGACTTTGAGGTATTTCTGCAGCGTCCGCAGAGCTTCTGAGTCCCTCTACTATCTTAGCATAGTTATAGTTTGTATATGAGACTTCACTTTCATTTCCAGTTTTGTATATTGAACCAGAGAGTTTAGCTTGTGATATTGGTGACATTCCGGGTTTTGGGAAGTACAAACTGTATATGCTGAGCAGCTACCTTATATCTAGTTGATATCCTTTTTGTCTTTATTTTATTGATTATGTTGTTTTCCGCAAATTTCTAGGCTTACCTGTCATAGATACTAGATGCCGTCACGATACCTTTCGGAGGGTAAATTGGGTCGTGGCACCTAATCTCCCTCGTCCTTGCTTGGTTGTCGTCGAATATGGTGGCTTACCACCATTCTCCATCCTTAACGGCTCTCTTACGCCGGGATTCTTGTTGTCTTTGAGGTCCTCAAAGGACTAGTGGCCGGTTCGCTTACACCTTGGCATGTCCTCACCAGCCTCAGGCCACGACGACTTGATTTAAGTAAGATCGTCCTATTTTCTTGTTAAACCTGTGGTTTCTAAGTCGGTTTGTCTATCTTTGGGTTATTTTCTCGAAACCCTAATCTTATCTCCTAAACCTTTTAGATCTGTAACACATCTTAGGATGTTTTTGCTTGTTCTTATGAAAACCTTCCGATTTTCAAAGTGTCTCTTCATTTTTCTTCATAACTAGGGTTTCTGAAACTTTTCTTCAAAACAATTCTGACTTTTTTAAAGTGTTATTCTCTGATTCT
Source organism: Nicotiana knightiana (assembly GCA_005239525.1). Lineage (NCBI taxonomy): Eukaryota > Viridiplantae > Streptophyta > Magnoliopsida > Solanales > Solanaceae > Nicotiana > Nicotiana knightiana. Next base: position 13,528 of record ML387360.1, on the reverse strand, counting down.
TATGTCTTTAATCGATTTGTTATGTTTTTCCTTAACCCTAATTTGTGATGTTGAAACCCCTAACTTTAGTCTTATGTTTGGATTCTGAGCTCGTCCTTAATTTTTTTTTCATTCGATTCTGCCATGTGTTTGATTCTCATGAATACTACTTCGTTTAATTAGAGTATGTTTGTGATTTTTATCCTAGTGTGCCCTGTTAGGGTTTCAGATAGGATTCCTTCTGTTTATACTTGGTTTATTTGTTTATTCATGGAAGTTTATATTATTTCCTTAAAATTAGTATTACTTCGATTCATTGAATCCTTGATTCCCTGTGTTGATACTCATTTTCCTATATTTCACCACCTTTAAATTACTGCTTGCCTTATTTATGATTAACTGTGTTATTTACTGATTCGTACCACTTATTTCCTTAATTGAACATTTGTGTATCTATCCCTAATTATCTAATTTGTACCTAGATTATTTGATTTCTTTCCTTAATTGTTATCTGCTCTCTACCGTTGGTAAATTGCTCCCTTAATTAAGGGAAGACATGGTTGATTTTACTCTTAATTGATTTTGTGGCTCTTCAATTACTGAACAATTGATTGTCTGCCTTATTTTACCTATCTCTCAACTACTACATATACTCCCTTTTATTCTCAATACAGACACAGACACTAGTTCAAAAACTCTCTCTTACACTTAAAGCTTTCTGGTCTTCCTTGTTACTTGCTACTTCTATTGAACTACCCGGCTGTAAGCCAGGGCTAGTTATTGCATTACACTGCTCTACATTTTGTGTCTACTCTCCTTAACTGGTATGTTCTGATTCAATTCAAGTTCCAAACCCTATGTGCTTTGTTACTTCTTTAGTTCATTGATACCCATTTATGTTCTTGTTTACTATTTGGCTATTCAATATGCAGCTAGCATGTTTAAATCTTTGTTTCACTTAGCATGTATGAGTCTTGTCCTGTTCCATTTATGATTACCATATTTCCCTCCTCTAACATGTTTCAATTCTCACACCTCCTTTTTCCCGGTAAGGTATGGGGATAAGAGAGTTTTTCAAATTTAAGTGACATAATTGATTTTGGGATTATTTATTAATTTCAGAGTCGCCACCCGTATTTTTCACGGTGTTCCAGGACAGCATTTTTTATTTTTAAAAATTCCAAATCGAGGAAATTTTGACTCTGTTTAAAAAGTATGCGAACCAGAAGTCCAGGTAAGGAATTATGTTAACCCGTGAGAAGGTGTTAGGCACTCCCGGATTTCGTGGTTCTAGTACGGTCACTTAACTATTGATATTTGGCCTACATATTATAAACCTATTGTGCATTTTATCCTTTTTCACTTTTTAGCCGCTTTTAATATTTATGGATTATTCTGAAATAAGTCACGATGGCGTGCACCTGTCGTTTGGGACACATTATAAACGCGCCACATGAAATGCACCAGCAATTTTACTACGTGTGATTTTAATTAAATTTTGGAGTTATGGTCGGGTGGCATTAGTTGCAAACCCGAGTGTAGATTACGTAATCATGACTATGGTCACGATAATTTAATTGCTTATTTGAAGCAAAACTATTATTCATTTGTTTTCTAAGTTGTTTGTAGTACTAGTCTAAAAGAGATATTTTTTGGACTATAGGGTATGTATGTGTTCAAAATCGTCTAAGAATAAGTTGGCTAGTCTAAGGATGGGTATTTGGGTCATGGCCAAATCTGTCCCAATTTTAGTAGTTAACATTTTTAGGCCAGCCTATTTTTTATTCAATCTCTAAATATAATCGCAAAATGGCCTGCCACACGTGTGATATTTGTATTTATCAAATGACATTAGAAACTTCAAGAGTAAGAAGATGAGGAACTTGCACGATACTATCAAGGCATTCAAAATGGTATAAATTTATTTTTCAAGGCTAATTACTGTCGTTTCATGCTTTCAATAAGAGATAAATGCACTAAACAAACAAACAATTTCCAATCTCATTTTCGTTTGTAATTGTCATTGATATGAGAAAAAGGTTTAGCGAGTAGAACATTGAGAAATTGTAAGGATCGACTGTTGACTCTATTGAATCACATTCCTATAACAACAATCAAGTTTTCTTTGATAGTAAAATCTCAAAATCTGGCCATTTAAGCTAACCAACCTTTAACGAGTTTTAATGACCTTTAAATAGAACCAGTTGGAACGTGAGTTATATATGTATAAAAATAGCACCCAAACCAACCATAAATCCGGTAATTTAAGAGAGACTCTAATTCAATTCAGAATACATAGCCTTATTGGGCCAAATAACTGAGGAGTCCAATGGACTCT
>ML387360.1:0-11063 GCA_005239525.1 Nicotiana knightiana | reverse complement strand
GGGGGGGGGGGGGGGGGGGGTTAAAAAAATCAGAATAGTTTTAACAATAAAAATAATTGGGGTTTTTGTGCTTTAGGCCTAGTGGCCTCAAGTTTAGACTTATTCAAGCCTATTAAGCCATTTTATAAGCTTGACCTATATCCATATTCAGTTCAAAACCAAAATTAATATTGCTGAGATTTAATATGCTTGTACAGTCCACTATCACAGTCCGGAAGGAAAGAAAAAGAAAATTTAGTCGTTTACATAGTTATCAAAATACAGGAACATGAATTTTTCTTTTTTTGAAAGTAAAAACCTAAAGCTAAACAGTACTCTTGGGTCATTGTTGCTTCAGCCTGAACCAATCGTTATCAGCTACCGGCAGCCTGACTATTGATTTCTAATAACCAAAGTAAACATTTATGCATTATAATGGAGTGAATCTGACGATTAGAGGGTCAAATTCACTTCCTTCAATGCTATTTTTAAAAGTAACATTATTATAACTTAATTATATAAATGCATATAGACAACATAGTCATGAAGGGATATGAGCACGTATACAGTAAAATAATGCATATTTCATAAGGGAAAGCCCCAAAGAAACACAAGGCAAATAGTTAACACATGGTTTCTTGATACTAACTAGCACCAGATTTACATATTCATAATCTTGAAATCAACAAAGAAGAATCAGGCCCTACCAAACAGATTACAACACCAAAACAAACACAAATTTTCAAGAATTTCATTTAAACCAAAAATTGCTACATAACTTTTACAAAGAAAATCATCAAGAAGATCTGACCAAATAAAGGTCAGGGAAAACTCAGAAATTCTGTGAACTTAATACAACAATACAAGACACAGCAACCAACCGGAGGAAACCCAGTAAAAACCAGCAGTAATACCCAATGTTTTAAGACAAAAAATACAACTAGGATGAACTAGTTTTTCCAGAAAGAAATCAGCAGCAAATACTAGTGTTCAGAAAAGACCATAGCCAAAAAGAAAACCACTTTTCGGCTTATTTTTGCACTCATATTTTGGGTATTTTTTAATATTTCTGTTTTTACAGAGTAATGGTAGAACAGTATTTTCTAGTGTGTGTGTGTGTGAAATTTATGTGAAAATCATTCTCAAAATCTGGGGTAATGTGTTTCTAAAGTCTATGTGTAAGGTTCTGTAGGTATATCCGTAGGTCTATTTTTCAGAGATTAATGTAGTATATTTATAGGGAGTTTAGGGGTGGCATCTTTTAGGGAATATACATTATCTATTAAGCTGAAATAGTACAGGTACAACTGTCCATTCTTATCTTTTACGTAACAGTTGTACCCCTTTCTAGAACATTCCTACCAATTACAGCCCTTATCCCCTTTTAAAAGTTACTATTTTACCCCCTAAAAATATGATTTATAGATATTTCCTAATTCTAGAAGTTTCTTGGGGTTGTTACACCCAAGATTCTTCAATTGAGATTCCTATACTACCCATTAATATCCCTAAAATTACTTCTTTTAGTATCTAAGGTTAAGGTTAGGTCATTTATCAAGTGTTAACTAATTCCATCCTAATTGATTTATTAGGCTAATAGTTAAACCGTAATGAAGCTTAATTTAGACTAACCTTTGATCCTAAGTGAGCTACTTTTAGAATTTAGGTTAGATTAATTGAAGAAAACTTGTTAACTTAGGAAGTTTAATCTTATTTAGTAGTGAGGTTAGATAGGTTTAGTTGGTGTCACGACCCAAATCCCAATTTAGGTCGCAATGGCGCCAAACTCCGACGTCAGGCAAGCGAACCTTAATCTACTAGTGATCCCGTTTTAATTTATAAAACAATTTCCCATACTTGAGAGGTTTTCTTTTAGATTTCTAATTTCACAGTAAACAAGTGACTTAGACAACCAAATGTGAGTAATAAATATAGTAATCATCACCAATAATGTGTGACGACCCAAAGGGTCATCACCTGTTTTCTTACCCATTTCGTGCTTCCGAGTCCTTGGAAACCTCATTTAGGGATGCCTCGATTTGCGTGCACAGTCCGGGCACATAGCCGGATAGCTTAAATATGAAATTCTGTGAAAAATGCTAAGTTTTGATATTAAAATGAATAAATTTGACTTCGGTCAACATTTTGGGTAAATGGACCTGGACCAGTGATTTGGCAGTCCCGGAGGGTCCATAGGAAAATATGGGACTAGGACGTATGCCCGGAATCGAATTTCGAGGTCCCAAGCCCGAGAAATGAATTTTTGAGTAAAATTGTTTTTCTGAAATTATTAAGGAAAATTGAAATGAAAATTGATTAGAACGTGTTGGTATCGGGCCCGTATTTTTATTCTGGTGCCCGGTACAGGTCTTACATATGGTTTAAGTCCTTTCTGTAAAGTTTGGTTGAAAACGGATTTCATTTGACGTGTTTCGGACTTAAAATGGAAAATTTGATGTTTTATGAAATTTGATAGAATTCATGGATTTTGAGGCTTAATTCGATGAATATGATGTTATTTTGGAGATTTGATCACGCTGATAAGTTCATAGGATGTTTTTGAGGTAGTGTGTATATTTGGTTTGGAGCCCCGAGGGTTCGAGTGAGTTGTGGATGGGCCACATATGCATTTTTGATCCATGAAAAAATCTGGTGTCTCTGATGTGCAGGCTTCGCATTTGCGTAAGCAACATCGCAAATGCGAGAAGGAAAATGCGAGCTATTCATCGCAAATGCGAAGATGGGTCTGGGCAAGCTTGATCGAAAATGCGGCCAAATGGTTCGCAAATGCGAAAGCTGGTCGCAAATGCGACGTCTGCCATTGCGATTGCGAAACTCCCCTCTTCCGCCTGAGGTTGCAAATGCGACATAAGGATCGCAAATGCGAAAAATGGGAATTTCTGAAGGGTTCACAAATACGAACCCCCGTTCGCATTCCCCATACTTACCAGAGGCCTGAAATTTTACTCTTAAACCGATTTTGAACTAGAGTGTGTGGCGAGCTTTCAGAGGCTCAAGACAGCTCTGACTACGGCACCGGTATTGGTTTTGTCCACAGATTCAGGGCCTTATACAGTCTATTGCGATGCTTCTCGTATTGGGCTTGGTGCAGTGTTGATGCAGGATGGCAAGGTCATTGCTTATGCTTCGAGGCAGTTGAAGATTCATGAGAAGAAATATCCACTGTATGATTTGGAGTTGGCAGCCATTGTCTACGCATTGATGATTTGGAGGCACTATCTGTATGGCGTGGCGTGTGAGGTGTTCTCGGATCATAAGAGTATTCAGTACTTGTTCAAGCAAAAGGAGTTGAACTTGAGGCAGAGGAGGTGGTTGGATCTGTTGAAAGATTATGATATTACCATCTTATATCACCCGGGGAAGGCCAATGTGGTGGCCGATGCTTTGAGTAGGAAGTCAGCTAGTATGGGCAGTCTTGCTTTTATTCCGGTCAGTTAGAGGCCGCTTGCTTTGGATGTTCAGGCTTTGGCCAATCGATTTGTGAGGTTGGATATTTCTGAGCTTAGTCGAGTGTTTGCTTGTACGGTCGCTCGTTCTTCATTGTTGGAGCGTATCCGTTATCGGCAGTTTGACGATCCCCATTTGTGTGTCCTTAGAGACACGGTGCAGCGAGGAGGTGCCAAGAAGGTTGCATTAGATGCTGATGGAGTTTTGAGATTGCAGGGGCGATTTTGTGCGCCCAATGTTGATGGGATTCGAGAGTTGATTTTAGAGGAGGCCCATAGTTCCCGGTACTCTATCCATTCGGGCGCCGTGAAGATGTATCAGGATTTGTGGCAGCATTATTGGTTGCGTAGAATGAAGAAGGATATTGTGGCCTATGTGGCGCGGTGTTTGAATTGTCAACATGTTAAGTATGAGCACTAGAGGCATGGTGGTTTGTTTCAGAGGATTGAGCTTCCCGAGTCAAAGTGGCAGAGGATCACTATGGACTTCGTTACTGGACTTCCGTTGACCTGGAAGAAGTTCGATGCAGTTTGGGTCGTTGTTGATAGGCTGACCAAGTCAGCGCATTTCATTCCTGTGGCACTCTTCTATTCATCCGAGAGGTTAGCTGAGATCTATATCCGGGAGATTGTTCGCCTTCATGGTGTGCCGGTATCTATCATTTCGGACTGGGGCGTAGAGTTTACCTCGCGTTTCTGGGGAGCAGTTCAGCGAGAGTTAGGCACCCAGGTGGAGTTAAGCACAACATTTCATCCTCAGACGGATGGACAGTCCGAGCGGACTATTCAGATATTAGAGGATATGCTCCGAGCTTGTGTTATTGAATTTGGAGGATCATAGGATCAGTTCTTTCCTTTAGTAGAGTTTTCCTACAAAAATAGCTACCAGTCGAGTATCCAGATGGCTCCTTATGAGGCTTTATATGGTAGGCGGTGTCGATCTCCGGTTAGATGGTTTGAGCCGGGAGAGGCTCGGTTGTTGGGTACAGATTTGGTTCAGGAGGCCTTGGACAAGGTCGGGATCATTCAGGATAGGCTTCGTACAGCTCAGTCCAGGCAAAAGAGTTATGCAGATCGCAAGGTTCGAGATGTGGCTTTCATGGTTGGTGAGTGAGTATTGCTCCGAGTGTCGCCTATGAAGGGCGTGATGAGATTTGGGAAGAAGGGCAAGCTTAGCGATAGGTTCATTGGTCCGTTTGAGATTCTTGATCGAGTTGGAGAGGTGGCTTATAGACTTGCAGTTCAACCTAGCTTATCAGCCGTACATCCAGTTTTTCATGTGTCCATGCTTCGGAGGTATCACGGCGATCCAGCCCACGTGTTAGATTTCAGCACTGTCCAGTTGGACAAGGAGTTATCTTATGAGGAGGAGCCGATAGCTATTCTAGACCGGCAGGTTCGTCAATTGAGATCCAAGAGTTTCCCTTCTATTCGTGTCTAGTGGAGAGGTCAGCCTTCTGAGGCATCAACCCGGGAGTCCGAGTCCGATATGCAGAGCCATTATCCTCATATATTCCCCGACTCAGGTACTTCCTTCTTTTATCTGTTCGAGGACGAACAGTTGTGTTAGAGGTGGAGAATGTGATGACCCAAAGGGTCATCACCTATTTTCTTACCCATTTTGTGCTTCCGAGACCTTGGAAACCTCATTTAGGGTTGCCTCGATTTGCATGCGCAGTCCGGGCGCGTAGCCAAAAAGTTAAATATGAAATTCTATGAAAAATGCTTAGTTTTGATATTAAAATGAATAAATTTGACTTCGGTCAACATTTTGGGTAAATGTACCCGGACCCAGACCCGTGATTTTACGGTCCCGGAGGGTCCGTAGGAAAATATGGGACTTGGGCGTATGCCCGGAATAGAATTCCGAGGTCCAAGCCCGATAAATGAATTTTTGAGTAAAATTATTTTTCTGAAATTATTAAGGAAAATTGAAATGAAAATTGATTAGAACGTGTTGGTATGGGCCCGTATTTTGGTTCCGGCACCCGTTACAGGTCTTATATATGGTTTAAGTCATTTCTGTAAAGTTTGGTTGAAAACGGATTTCGTTTGACGTTTTTCGGACTTAAAATGGAAAATTTGGTGTTTTATGAAAATTGATAAAATTCATGGATTTTGAGGCTTAATTCGATGAATATGATGTTATTTTGGTGATTTGATCGCACGGATAAGTTCATAGGATGTTTTTGAGGTAGTGTGTATATTTGGTTAGGAGCCCCGAGGGCTCGGGTGAGTTGTGGATGGGCCACGGATGCATTTTTGATCCTTGGAAAAATCTGGTGTCTCTGATCTGCAGGCTTCGCATTTGCGAAGCCAGCATCGCAAATGCGAAGATGGGTCTAGGCAAGCCTGATCGCAAATGCGGCCAAATGGTTCGCAAATGCGAAGGCTGGTCGGAAATGCGACGTCTGCCATCGCAAATGCGAAACTCCCCTCTTCCGCCTGAGGTCGCAAATGCGACATAAGGATCGCAAATGCGAACCCCCGTTCACATTTCCCATACCTACCAGAGGCCTGCAATTTTACACTTCAACCGATTTTCAACTCCATTTTTCATATTTTCTCAAACTCAAGCACACTTAGGCGATTTTTCCAAGAACAAGACTTCTTCCAAATCATTTGTAAGTTGGTTTTTACTCAATTCTTTCAATCATTAACATCATTTGACATGTTTTCAACTTAAAATCAATGATTTCCATGGGTGAAATTTGGTGTTTTGGGTAGAACTTAGGTTTTTCTAAAATTGGGGATTTGGACCTCAATTTGAGATCTGATTTCAGAATAAATCGCATATTTGTGTTCGTGGGGGAATGGGTAATCGGGTTTTGGTTCGAACCTCGAGTTTTGACCACGTGAGCCCGGGGGAATTTTTGTACTTTTTGGGCAAAACTTTGGGAAAGTCATTTTTATGCATTCAAATTGATTCATTTAGCGTTTATTGATGTAATTAAGTAACTTCTGACTAGATTCGAGCTGATTTGTGGTGGAATCGAGGGGTAAAGCTATAATTGAGGCTTGAGTTGAGTTCAAAGCATTGAGGTAAGTGTTTGGTCTAACCTTATCTTGAGGGAATAGGAGTTGAGTCTTATTTGCCACTTGTTAATTGTCGAGTGCGATATATATGCATGGTGACGAGTATTTGTACATTGGTGTCTAGCATGACCGTGAGTCTTTATATTGCGAATATTCTGATTTTAATGATTTCTATATGTTGTAAAGAGTATGCGAAGGGAATTGCGATCTTTAAACTTCAAGGAGCATTGGCTCAAGTGACAGAGTAAATCATGAAATGAAAGTGAAAGAAAGAGAAAGAGTTATTGAAATATACCCTTGCCGGGTTTTCTTTAGTGATTATCTCCTTTGTTGAGATGTTGAGTTTACTGTTATTGTTCCATTGCTGGGATTTAAATGTTTAAATGGTGTTCCCTTGCTGGGATTTAATTGTGTAATTAATGTTCCCTTGCCGGTATTTCTATTTCTATGTTGTGTACTCCCTTGCCCTTTGTTTGTGATTGCTATTTGGGTGAGGAAGAGTGTTAAAGCACGAAGGGTGATGTCGTGCACTATTTTCTATTGTGAGGAAGAGTGTTAAAGCACGAAGGGTGATGTCGTGCATTGTTTGATGTTGTGAGGAAATAGTGTAAAGCACGAAGGGTGATGTCGTGCCGTACGATGTACCATTCCGTACAAATATTCATTGATTACATTATACATTGCATAGTGAGGAAAGAGAGTAAAAGCACGAAGAGTGATGCGGTGCCATGATTTACATTGATTACATTATACATTACATAGTAAGGAAAGAGAGTAAAAGAACGAAGGGTGATGCCGAGCCATGAGTTACATTGACTACATTATACATTGCATAGTGAGGACGAGTGTAAAAGGACGAAGGGTGATGTCGTGCAAGTTTGTGATTTCTGATCCTTATTGATATTCTGGCCTTGCTGTTTCTTTCTTTATTTGAGATTAATTATATGAAACTGTTATCTTCCCACAGTGTGTTCCCCTACCTTTATTGATTGAATACTTCCAGTATTTCTTTTCTGTTGTATATATATATATATATATATATTCGAATTGCACAGGTTTACTTGGTAGTCTGGTTCTAGTCTCGTCACTACTTCACCGAGGTTAGGCTAGGCACTTACCAGTACATGGGGTCGGTTGTACTGATGCTACACCTGCACTTCTTTATGTTGTGCAGATTACGAAGCCGGACCCGGTGGGCATCATTAATGGGAGTGTCTTTCAGCTTATCCTAGAGGCTTCAAGGTATACCCGCTGGCGTTCGTGGGCCTTGGCGTCTCTACCATCCCTATGTCTTTGTTTCTGTCTTGTTTTTCCTCTAGTCTCAGAGGCAGTCATGTATTTCCTTTTCAAACTTTGTATTTAGCACTCTTATAGACAGTTCGTGAGTTTGTGACTCCGGGTTTTGGGAAATTTATGCGTCGTTGTATTATATTGTCTTCACTTAGCCTTGAAACCGTATTTATTTCCGTTGTTAAGTTGTGAACTGTTTTAGCTTATTCTATTAAATTGATGTTATTATGCTAGTTTAACTGTACACGTTGGCTTGTCTAGCGGGTTCAATGTTAGACCCCATCACGGCCCGATGGTGGTATTTCGTGGCGCGACATAATTACAACCCAAAAAAATAGAATATCTACTACGTGGGCATGCCGGGAGCTGGCGCAACAGGTCTATGGGCATCTAATAGAAACGAGTATCCAAAAGAAAGTGCAAGTTTGCCCTACTGTCTGAAGAAAAGTAATATAGACATAGCAAAAGTAAGGAGGAACTCCAAGGTGCTGCCAGAGAAAAACGTTAAGGGAAGCAGCTCACCGAGAAGTCCACGCCAAATATACATCAGGGACGAGCTCCGGATGAATACCTAGAGAACCTGCCCCAGAGCCTGTACAATTAAGTACAAAAGCGTAGCATGAGTACATAAACAGATATGTGCCCAGTGAGTATCCCGCCTAATCCCGAAGAAGTAGTGACGAGAGGTAGACGTGATACTTACTAGGGTCAAAGTTCAAGTAACATAATTTAATAATGACTAGGCAGGGATAACAGTCGTAGTAATCACAAAGACATAAAATATCAAGTTTAAGTGTAATCACCTTTGCATGTCAAATTTCACTAGCATATAATGTACCAAATTCCCTTTTTTCACATGAAACAGTTTATACAATTACAACAAAACTCCCAGTAAATTATATAGCACATAATAGGCCGAAAGCATACGGCCGAAGCGTCGCAAAAATAAATGTGCACTGCCGAGGGTTGAATGGCTCGAACCATAGATGCATCTATTACCCTGCTTGTGAATCGAACATGCGACTCGGTTGACATAATAGTAGGGCTATCCCGCTCACGAATCATACATGCGACACGGGTGTCGTATACATACCCATAATTTTTCAATATTTAGGGATTTATCAAAGATTGTATGTAAAAGCAAGAACTTAAGCAATATGATTTTTGAACATAACTTCCTAATACTCTCATACCAATTCAAGGATACTATGCAACTCAAATACAGTTAGGGACACATGTAAGGAACATAAAAGCATGCTTGTGAGTCCTAAAACTACCCAACATAACATAATAGTAGCTATGCACGGACTCTCGTCACTTCGTGCATGCGTAGCCCCCCGCAAATAAGGACATGTAACTATTTATAATCACCTATGAGGACAATTCCCTCTTATAAGGTTATAAAGGAGACTCACCTCGTGTAGAACCTACTTTCCGGGTCAAGAACGCGCCCGAACCTCCACACTCGTCTCTCAAGGACTCGAAACTAGTCAAGCATTGTATACATGAATTAATCTACGCTCAAAAGTATGAAATTCACCTAATTAAGTAGTTATTTCAACCTACTTAGAAAAATCCCAAAACTACACCTCGGGCCCACATGCTCGGATTTCTGAAATTCTTGAAGGAAACACTTACCCATACCCTAAGGATCATTAATATATGGTTTTTGTATGATTTCATAGCTAGTTTAGTGGGAAATTCCCCAAATTTCATAAGCCCTGGGTTTTTACTCTAACCCTTGATTTTCACTAATTAGGAGGTTAATCTACTTAGGATTTCATGTATGAAACTAATATTAGAGTAGAAATCACTTACCTCTCAGTTTCTAGGTGAAATCTCCTCTTTGAGAGCTCCTAAAATCGCCCCAAGTGAAGAAAAATTTCTAAAATGGGACTAAGTCCCGTTTAAAACTAACACTGCCCAGCTGCCCCTTGTGTGCGATCGCAGCAGGGCAGTGCTATCGTAAAAGTCAACTGGGCCAGGCTTGTGTGATTGAGGGGGAGGGGGTGCGAACGCATAGAACAAAACAAGGACAGGCCATAGATCACCCCTATGTGAACGCAGACAGGTCCATGCGATCGCATAGGGCATTTCCCCACTCCCTACCAACTCCTTCTATGTGATTGCATTAATGCACCCGCGATCGCACTGAAGGAAACCAGTCAGTGAAAATCTAGTGTTTTGAATTTAACGCCGAGGGGTCCGAAACTCCCCCGGGACCCCGTCCAAAGGCACTGGTAAGTCTGTATTCATGATACAGACTCGCTCGAATTTTCGGAACGTGAAAAACAACAACGAAACTAAGAATTCGACCCCAAAACCAAATTGAATCAAACTTTGAACTTAAAGTTCTAGAATTCTCATTCAATGCGCCGAACAGACCGATACTACTCGGAATGACACCAAATTCTACAAGCAAGTCATAAATAACATAACGGATCTATTCCCGTTCTCAGAATTTTGTTCGGACCTCGATAAGACAAAAACATGTTCCGGACACAAGACGAAGTCCGAAATCATCACACAAAGCTACCGGAACCGTCGAAACTCGATTCCGAGGTCTTTTACTCAAAATGTTGACCGAAGTCAAACTTGGCCTTAAAGGCCAACCTTAGGGAACCAAGTGTTCCTATATCACTCTAAACGCTTCCAAATCCCGAACCACCTGTCCCTGCAAGTCATAAATCATAATAAGCCGCTATGGGAAGTTTCATTTAGGGGAACGGGGTCTTGATACACAAAATGACCAGTCGGGTCGTTACATTCTCCACCTCTTAAACAAATGTTCCTCCTCGAACGGGTCTAGAATCATACCTGAAGTGCTGAATAAATGTGGATATCTGCTCCAAATGTCCTCCTCGGACTCCCAGGTCACCTCTTCGGCTCGTTGGCCCCTCCACTGGACTTTTACAACATAAACTCTCTTGGACCTTAAATGGCGATCATGCCTGTCAATAAAGGCAACTGGCTTCTCCTCGTAGCCCAACCTCTTATCCTACTAAATAGTGCTAAAATCAACCACGTGAGAGAAGTCGGCGTGGTACCTCCGGATCATGGATACGTGAAAGACCGGATGAACTCCTGACAAACTGGGAGGTAAAGCTAGATCATAAGAAACCTCCCCAACTTGCCTTAACACCTCGAAGGGACCTATAAACCTTGGGCTCAGCTTGCCCTTCTTTACGAACCTCATAATACCCTTCATCGGTGAGACTTTCAACAGAACCTTTGATCACGCTCAACTATGTCTTGTAGAAGACTAAGCGGGCGTTGCAAATATAATCCTGG